>JAJTUV010002852.1:0-97186 GCA_021653895.1 Mastomys natalensis
TATTTGCCTCCATGAATATCTGTGTAGCAGTTTAATGGCTGGTACATGCAGAGATCAGAAAAGTTTGTTGAATTTTGTGGAGCATGAGTTATGGATGATGGTGAGCCACACATGGGTGTTGGGAACTGAACTTGGATTATTTGTAAGAGGAACAAGCACTTTTAACAAATGAGCTTTCTTTCCAATTCTGTTGTTGAACTTGTTCTTCTAGTATGTTGTTGAGGGTGTATGCACTAATACAATTGCAGATACTGTTTTTATCACAATCTCTGTGAATTTTGTTTCCTTTTTAATTTATTTTTTAATTGGATATTTTATTTATTTACATTTAGATGTCATCCAGTTTCCTCATTTTCCCTCCCTAGAACCCCCTACTCCTTTTTGCTTTCATACCATTTAATTATGTACATATATTAAGATCAGTTCTAGGTAAAGGGTCTAGCAATGCATCTATTGAGATGCAAATAGTCAAGGAACAAGCAGTCAATTTCATTTCTTTGGTATCACTCTAATGTTGGCCTCATACACTCAATTTATAGTTGTTTCTTCATCTCATGTTTTTAGAACATTTAGAAGAGTTTGATATCAAATCCTTAAATAGTTAGTCAACTTGAGCAGCATAGCCATGTTTTTCAATTTTCTTTTTGAGAAGATCTTAGTTTAGTTCTGTATTCAGTCTCCAGGTAATGGGTTTCTAGCTATTTGTGTGTTTTATCTATGTTGTAGTTTCAGTAAACTAAAACTTTTCTAGCAGAAATACTATTGTTTCCATTGGGGAATACATTCATGTATTTGTAGCATTTTTTTTCTTAATCAACATTTTATCCTATAAACACAAAGACTGTTTTTGTTTCATGTAGTAGATTTCATTATATGTCTATTATGTGTAATTATTTTATTTTTAAAAGGTTCACATGAATAAATCTTTGGTCTTCTGAAATCTATTGCCTCAATCCACTTAAAAAAAAATTAACAATGTAAAGGAGTCGAAATCTCATTCCAATAATTAGACATTTCTTCATCCTAATCTGAATTTGATCATAAGAAACTATTCAAATAATAATTGGGATTTTTTTACTATTTAAGCTATGAAAATCCAGCTTAGCAAGAACTAACTCAATCTAAGGTATATAAAATTACACTGCATAAATTACAGGAAATTATTATAATGATAAAGAATGGCTATACTTGAAACTACATATAAACTATAGACTCTATAGAGACATATTCATAACTTATTTTCATTCTTTGTATACTTTTATTTGTATAATTAAATTAGAGAGTAACTATAGTTTTTAATTAATATAGTTCAAATTTAAAACATTATGACAAACAAACTTTTGAAAGAGTAAATAGCAATATCATTTTTAGAAAAATTTGTGGCTTCTGGTATTAAGATACGTGTTTATTAAGCACTGCTAATGATTTTGTATTTTTGATAATGTACTACAGAATTGAAAACATTTTCATATTAATAAATCATGTAATAAATAAAGGTACAAAGATAATATAGAAAATTTTCATGAAGAAATGTGATTATATAACTCTATTACAAAAAAAATTAGAAGATCATATCCAACAAAACACTATAGCCTGTGTGCTTTCCAAAAGGTTGGCAAAAACCCAAGAGATCTTTGCTCCTACCAATGAGCATGAGGTATCTCAATGCTCATTCATGGATTGGTAAGGTTAACATAGTAAAAATGGTCATTTTACCAAAAGCAATCTACAGATTCAATGCAATCTCCATCAAAATTCTAAGATCATTCTTCATAGACATGGAAATAGCAATTCTCAAATTCATCTGGAATAACAAAAACCCAGGATAGCAAAAACTATTCTCAACAATAAATAAATTCTGGGGTAATCAGCATCCCTGACCTCAAACTGTATTACAGAGTAATAGTGATTAAAAACTGCATGGTGTTGGTACAGAGACAGACAGGTAGATCAATGAAATAGAACTAAAGATCCAGAAATGAGTTCACACACCTATGGCCACTTGATCTTTGACAAAGGAGCTAAATCCATCCAGTGAGGAGAAAACAGTATTTTCAACAAATGGTGCTCATTCAACTGGCCTTTGGCATGTAGAAGAATACAAATTGATCCATATTTATCTCCTTGTATACAGCTCAAGTCTAAGTGGATAAAGCATTTCCACATGAAACCTGATATACTGAATTGAATAGACAAGAAGGTGAATAAGAGCCTAGAACACACATCAGCATAAGGGAAAATTTCCTGCACAGAAAGAACATCAATGGTTCATGCTCTAAGATTAACAGTTGACAAATGGGTCCTCATCAAACTGAACTGCTTCGCTAAGAAAAAAGGTACCTTCAACAAGACAAATCAGCAACCTATCAATTGGGAAAAAAATCTTCACTAACCCTACATCCAACAAAGGACTAATATCCAAAATATATAAAGAACTCAAGTAGTGAACCTCCAAATAAATGAAATAACCAAATTTTAAAAATAGGTTACATAACTAAAACAGAGAATTCACACCAGAAGATCTTGAATGTATGGGAAGCATTTTAAAAAGGTTCAAAGTCCTTAGTTATTCAGAGAAATGCAAATAAAATGATCCTAAGGTTCCACTTCAAACCAATCAGAATGGCTAGTATCAAAAACTCAGATGAGAGTAGATGGTGGTGAGGGTTGTGGCAAAAAGGGAACACTCCTTCATTGCTAGTGAGACTACAAGCTGATACAACTGCCCAGGAAAACAATATGGTGGTTCCTCAGAAAATTGGAAATAGTTCTACCTAAAGACCCAGCTGTACCACTCTTGGGCATATACCCACAATGAAGACCTACTAAACCACAAGGACACATGCTCCACCACGTTTTATAGCAGCCTTATTTGTAATATCCAGAATCTGGAATCAACCCAGATGTCACTCAACCAAAGAATGGATGCAGAAAATTTGGTTCATTTGAGCAATGGAATACTATTTAGGTATTAAAAAGGAGGACATCAAGAATTTTGCAGGAAAATGAATGAAACTAGATAATATCATCCGGAGTGAGGTAACTTAGACTCAAAAGTACATGCATGATATGCACTCACTGATAAGTGGCTATTAACCAAAAAAATATGGAATACCCAGGATACAACCTACATACCTTAAAAAGAGTATCAAGCAGAAAGGCCCAAGTGAGAAGGCTTCAATCCCACTTAGATGGGGGAAGAAAATAATCACTGGAGGCAGAGGGAATTAGGAAATTAGGTGTGAGAGTAGAAGGGGGAGGGGAATGAGTAAGGAGATCAGATGGGTGGGGCAGAAGAGAAGCTTAGAGAGCCAGAAGAAAGAATGGAAAAAAGACAATCCAAGGACTGGCCCAACTTGGAATCCATCTCATGTGAGGGCACCAAGGCTGAGACTATTACTGATACTAAGAAGTGCTTGTAAGCTGGAGTATGGCTGTCCTCTGAGAGGGCCAACCAGCAGCTGACTGAGACAGAAGCATTGGAGTAAAATGAAGGAGCTCTAACGTTGAACTATGGGAAGGAATGAAGAAGCTGAAAGGGAGATGACCCCATATGAAGACCAGCAGTCTCAAACTAACCCAGATACCAGTGAGCTCCCAGAGACTGAGCCATCAACATAGGCAGATAAGAGACCCCTGGCACCTATACAGCAGAGGTCTGCCTGGTCTATCAGCAGTGGAGAGAAGATGTGATTAATCCTCCAGAGACTTGAGGCCCAAGAAAAGTGGGAGGCCTGGTGAGTGGGGTAGGCTCCTTCTCAGAGGCAAGGGGGAGGAGGAATAGGATGAGAAATTTTGGGAGGGAAAACTGAGGAGAGGCAACTACTGGGTTGGAGGAAGGGCTCTGTGAGGTGGGTACTGGGAAAAGTAGGCAGCATTTGGATATAAAGAAATGAATAAATAAATAAATAAATAAATAAATAAATAAAAAGAAACAAAAACCAAAAATATTTGAGATTTTAAAATTTGTTTCTCTTAAGAATTTTTTGTATTATTTTATTTTTTGTATTATTTTAGAAATATTAACGTTTTTATTTCAGAAAACATTTAAGAGAAAAGATATTTGAATTGCTAGGATTATATTTGAATTGCTAGGATTTGTACATATATATATACAAAATTTTAATAGTCTAAAGAAAATGTCACAATTTTTTTGAATATTTTATTTACATTTCAGATATTCCCCCCTTACCCCATTTCCCCCTCCCTCCCAGGAACCCCATATCCCATCCCCCCTCCTTCTGCTTCTATGAGGGTGTGCCCCCACCTACCCCCCCAACACCTCCCCACCCTCAAATTCCCCCGCACACAGCTGACATAACACCTTAAACAATTTTATAAAATATACTATATTTTTAGTAAATTTTTGTCCTCACTATTTTTCAATTTAAAGTATAATTCAATATGTTTATGATTATAGATTATATAGTACTCAAAATAATTCTAAAAATTATCTCAGAGAATAATATCTCAATTTAAATAGAATGTATTTTACATTAACATGATATGTTTCTTTTATGAATAGTAGGTAGCAAGGCTTTTGATCCTCAAGGAACAAATTTCAAGGAGTTAACAATGTTAAAGCTTACTTTTGGGATAACATCTATGATAATATAGCTATGTTAGTTATTCATGTAACAAATTAACAGTCAATTATAGATAAAATATCTCCAGAGATAAAACATAAAATTAAGGTTAATATATGAATTCATTACACATTAATTGTACATTATATGTAATAGTTTATTTAAAATATTACAGCTTTCAAACAAACTGAAATTCAAAGTGTTTGTGGATGGGAGAAAAGACAAAATTTTAGGCTTACTTTCATTAAAATCATTATTTACCTGTTAGTTATTTACAAGTGATTCTTTTCTTATATTCCAATTAAAGATATAAACAGTAAGGGAATGATTGGTAAAGTCTATGAGGGACAAGTTTGAGCTATGATTTCATGTGTGTTATGTTGGTAATCTTCCATCTCCCAACTGAAGCATTTCTTTCTATTAGCATGCTTTTTATTTCTTAGGAAGTGAAACTTAACAATGCTCAGGAAGTTAAAATATATATATATATTGGCCTTAGGAAACCTTAGGAAACTCATGGCATTTCCAATGACCCTCTCTAGCTTATGAAAGCAGAAATAATTGAGGGTAGATAAATTCTTTTCACCTAGCTTAACTACCTACGAGTTATGCTGAGAGCCTCAGGGATGCATGCAGCATCTTTAAGTTATCATGTACAGTATATCATATGAGACTTTTTATGATCCATTTGCCTTTTCACTACTTAAGCTACTGTAAGTAACCTCTCACATATACTCCTGTAAGTAATCCAATAAACTCACTGAGTCAACAAGCTACTAGGCTGGACTTTCTTTGTTCTATAGTTAGTGCCCTATAAGAAATGAATAGACATTTGTTCATTACTTCTGGTGGGGGAACACAGAACAAAGAAAAATAGTAATACTTCATTTATTTTGCCATTTACCAGCAATTATCATTGAACTCTCCATGTGATTTTTCACCTCAGACAATTCATGTGCCTGAATACATGCAAAACACCATAGCAATTATCAAAAGAAAACAAAAGGCAATATTTAACTCATACCAGAACTACGAAAAATTGCTATATTTTTCTGTATCTGCTTTTATCTTTAAACCACAGTATATTCTTAACGGGCTTAAAAAAGATATATCATTGTCTAGTTACACTTATAAGATCTAAATGTTTATTTTATCAATAGCTTTGTACTTTTTTTTTTTTTAAAAAAAAAGTTTCTTGCCAAAATGACTACTATGCCGATGTCTTGGAAAATTTTGTGACAGTGCATTTGAAAATCGAAAGTATCAAATGTTGAGGAAAATGTCTGTGTTAACCATGGTTTCTGTTATTCTATTAGTTATATGAAAGTCTCAAAAATAGTATTTTGGTGACATATTTTCATTTTCAATATTTCAGTAAATTTATTACATATATATTAAAAACAATATAAATATTTCTTTAGTATTTGTAGAGTTATAGAAATTTTCATTTATATTTTTCATTCTTCCTACATTGTTAATGAGATCCTGAAGACAATAGGGTGACCAGGTCACTGTTAGCCTATGTAATTTTGGAGAAAAATATAGAGAGATATTATTGCAATTCTTCTTGGTAATAACAATTTTAGTTAAAGTGATATGCTCAAGGGCAAATGACCAAAACCAAAGAATTTTTTCTGCTTAAAATTATGAAATAGCATTACTTCAGTAGTATTTGTATTTGAGCAAGATTTCAAAATAACTTCTTTTTTATATAACTTCAGTTATAAAAAAATTTTATAGTTTTATTGAATCTTTCTAGTGGACCATTTTAAATTTTCTAACAATAAGATTTTGTATGATGTTGTTGATTTAACAAGAATGATAGCATCCTAAATTTAACAACAAAGCCATGTAATCATAGAAAAATTAATCAAACACTATGATTTTATCTACAAACTGGCAATATTGCTTTTTAAAAAATATATTTATTTACTTTATGGGTGTGATTACACTGTTGCTGTCTTCAGACACAACAGAAGATGGCATCAGATGCCATTATAGATGGTTATAAGCTACCAGGTAGTTGCTGGGAACTAAATTCAGAACCTCTGGAAGAGCTGTCAGTGCTGTTAATTACTGAGCCATCTCTCCAACCCGCAAAACTAATTTTTAAGTGCTCACGATTTTTACCTATATTAAATAAGTTAATATATATGTTATACCTGCAGAAAACAGAAAATGTTTCTATGAAGATTAAATAGCTTTGTTTTCTGTAGTTTATGCAAAGGATGTTATTATGAACATTTAGAATATGTGCAGTATGTACATTATTCAATGTATATTTATATCTATCAGTTCTGGTTAGTTTCTTTGTCTATCTCACACAGATGAAAACTGACTGACTAGCTTCTTTAAATTGACTTGTAGGCAAGTCTATGGGATAATTTTGTATAGTGGCACTCTTGTTCAGATGATACTGTAATAAATAAGAATGTAGTCTGAGCAAGTCACAGGGAACAAGTCAGTAAGCAGAGTTCCTCATGTCCTCTGATTCAGTTCCTGAATCCTAAGTTCTTGTCTTGAGTTTTCTCCATGATGGACAGTAAGAGAGTAAACTGTAAAGATGAAATATATCCTTTCAAGTTGCTTTCAGTCATGGTATTTATTACAGTGATACAAAGAAAACCAAAATACTATCACTAATGCTGACTTTCTCGAACTAATGTGAAGATAATAGATATAATTATCCATAATTTTTTGTGTTAGACAATTTCTAGACAAAATTGTCCAAAGAAGTTTCCAAAGCATTTAGTTACTTAGACAATAAATGACATGCGATGCAACTAGTACCCATATTCCATGACAATGATTATATTCTATTGTAATGCACTTGTTTCCAACAATGTGCCAGTAATGTTTAAAAATATATATGACAATTGAACAGCTACAACCATCTAGCTCCAATTAAGTATACAAGAGTTGCAATTATGGCATTTCTTTATATATGTTGCTGTCTTAATAATGGCTTCTATTGCTGTGAAGAGGCATCATCATGACCACAGAAACTCATGTATACACATAGCATTTAATTGGGGCTGGCTCATAATTTCTATGGTTAAGTCCATTATTGTCAAAGCAGGAAACATGGCAGCATAACAGTAAACATGTTGCAAGAGAAGGACCTGAGAGTTCCATATCTGGATTAGCAGGCTGTGGCATGATACTGTGGGCCACTGTCCTAGCTTGAGCCTTAGAGACCTCAAGCTTACCCACCAGTGACACATTTTCTCCAACAAAATGACACCTATACCAATAAAGCCACACATCCTAAGAGTATCACTTCCCATGGGCAAAGCACTCAAACACAAGAGTCTATGGGAAGATTCATATTCATACCACCACCACACTTGGGCTTCTCAAATATCACCACCATTGACATAATTTTTTCCTCAAGGCCATACCTACACCAACAAAGCAATACCTCCTAATAGTGCCACTACCTAAGACACTATTGGAGCTACTTCATTCCAAAGCATCACAGCTGCTAATATCTCAAAATGTAGCATTGATTTCAGACATTCAGTTTTAATGCACTAAAAACCAAGCATAAAAAGGCATCATCATTCTGGGAGGATTAAATGCACTCTATTTCTAAGGGCTAAAGATAAAAGGAAGAGTTAAGTTTATAGACATTTTTATCAACAAAATTTGAGAAATGAACTAAAATTACAGATATAAACTGTGAAATGAACTTTCTTTTCCAATAAAATTCAATTTTTACTAATACTGTCCACAAACTAGGGTATAAAACAATCTAAATAAAATTAAAGTAATTGTATTTGCTAAGGACTCAAGCACAATACAGGGATTTAGTTAAATGAAATAAACATCAAAGTGATAGAAAAGTCAAATACATAGAAATTAAACAGCATCTGTAAGCCACACATGGGTCAGAGAATAAACCATAATTTAAAAAACTAGATATTCTCTTAACATGAGTAAAAGTACATAAGATGTCATAGTAATCAATGTCAATAAAGGAAATAAAATATACCACTGAATTATAAATTTACAATAAAAATGAGGTACAAAGACAAGAGTAGGTTCTTTGAAGACATTGTGGCAGTTTGAATGTGGAGAGTCACGCATAATCTCATATTAATTGGTGGTGATAAGCTGGACAGTGGTGGCGCATGCCTTTAATCCCAGCACTTGGGAGGCAGAGGCAGGTGGATTTCTGAGATTGAGGCTAGCCTAGTCTACAGAGTGAGTTCCAGAACAGCCAGGGCTATACAGAGAAACCCTGTCTTGAAAAACCAAAAGATTGGTGGTGTTCTTGGGGAGGTATGGTATGTCTTCCTGGACCAAGCACAGCATTGAAGTTTGGCTTTCAGATTTAAAAATCTCATTTATTTCTACATTGTGCTCTCTGGTTTGTGAGTCTTTTGCTTCCTGCTATTGCCAAAATTGCTGCCACTTACTGCCATTTCTGCTTGCCTCAACTGAGAAATTACTCCATAAAATTCAGTTATAAACAAACTTGTAGAGTATTTTATAAAGTATTGATTGATGGGGGAAGGCCCGACCCATTATGGATTGTTCTATTCCTGGGCTCGGTTCTATAAGAAAAATGAAAGCAAGTCCTTGGAATGCAAAAAAATGAAATGAAAATGAAATGAAAGAAAAAGATAGAAAAAAAAGAAAGAGAGAGAGAAAGAAAGAAAGAGAAAGAAAGAAAGAAAACTGAAAGAAAAGAAAAAGAGACTGACATAAAGAAAAAGAAAAAAAAGGAAGGAGAAGGAAGGAAGGAAGGAAGGAAGGAAGGAAGAAGGAAAGAAAGAGGGATGTGGAAGCCAAAGGAAGCAAGCCATGGAGTCTGCATCAGATCCTGCCTCTGGGCTCTTTGCCCTGTTTGATATCTTATCCTAACTTCGTTTGATGATGAACAGTGCTGTGTAACTATAAACCAAATAAAACTCTTTCCTCCCCAAGTTGCTTTTGTCATGGTGTTTCATTACAGCAACATTAACCCTAACTAAAATAATATCTAAATAAATACAATCACTAATTAAATTCCATGAAATTAAAAGTACTTTCCTCCATGTTTTTTCAGATTTTATAAAGATTTTTAAAAGAATATAATAAGTAATTTTAAGCAAATATTAAATTTCACACAACAATGAGTAATTAATGGAAAAACTCAAATTGCTAAAACAACCACAACATACAATATAATATATTAAATGGTACTTTTGCAAATGATGAAATTTGTCAAACATCCTTTAAAAAGGTAATACCTAGTGAGAGACTTATTCACTAGTAAATTCTTCTAACCTTTTAGTGAAGAATAATAACAGTTTCATAGTTCTTCATAGGAACAAAGTGATAAATGGAGAGGCTGTAGGGACAGAAAAAGACTCATTTTATATACTCAGTATAAATCAATTCATAACAAATGATAGGAATGAGAATTGAAACAGAAAATATGCCATACATACAATGCAATAGTCTTGAGGAAAATAGCCAAACGAACTTAGTGATTTATTCCCTAGACCAAAATTTATTCTAATCTCTATGTGAAAAACCAGATAGAATAACAGACCAAAAAAATGATTTAAACAGAAATTCCAAAGATTACTATCCATATATTCAATAAACATACTAAAAAGTACTCAGTATGATTATCAGGAAAATATATATTAGAGGTATTACTGATATATCACTACAATTATCCAAATAGGGTCAAAACCAAATATCAAGAGATTATTAACTGTTGTCAAAAATATTGATGATTTCATGTCAGTTAAAAAATGTCTCAGTGGTATGAGAAATTGAATTCAATTTTCCAGAACCTATGTAAATAGTTGGTAATGTGATCCTGGTGTTCCCGTGGTAAGATGAAAAACAGAGATAGATATCTCTGGGAGTTTGTGAGCCCCAAACTCAAGATTATTCTGATTTCTATATCCTCACTGTGGCATTTCCATACCCACAGTCATACATATAAACAAACACATAGACATATATGATATCATAATACATATATGAGTAACCTCAAATTTTTATGCATTGCAATAGGAGTATAAATTACTTATAACCATTCTACAATATCATTTTGGAATGTATATATATTAATTTATATATGATATATAATATACAATATATGTCACCCCGTGACCTATTAAATCCATTCTTAACAGTTTTGATACATAGATGAAGGTTTCTAGTTGATAACCTACCTGAAATTTCTGTGTGATCTGGTGGTGTTAACAAATGCTTCCTCATGAAATTCTTCCTACTTCATTGCCCTTACTTCTGCCCCTTGCTAACTCTAAGTCTTTGTGATCATTCTCTGATACTGTCGCTTTGTTAAAAGATAATACCCTATGAGTATCACAAATGTTTTGTCCTCTTACCAACAGAACATTTTACTTCCTTTGTTACATTTTATCTTTTAAAGGACACTTGTAAATCTTGGGAGATATAGTTTCTCTCTGCGGAACAAAGGACACATTTTCTTACAGCTTGGGAGATAAAGGCAGTCTTTCATTGGAACTAGAGAGCAGACAGTTTTCTTGGCTATAATAAAAGATTTAGGTCTCCAGAAGTCACTACTTTTCCTCTGTCATTCACCCACCATATGTGCAAAAGTTAGCTGGTGCACTTCCTCCAGTTATTTGGGAGCTCATGTCAATACTGATGCTCTGGTTATGGCCATTCGCATAGTAAGTTCTGAGTCTCTCATCCAGAATTTTCATGTATTTATATGACATCAAAGAAATTTTGAAAAGTTAAATCATTTGGTTAAATAGAACAAAACTCCAGCTTCCTTTTAATTTAATTTTATTTATTTTATCTTATCTTATTTTATTTTATTACTGGTAGATGTTAAATTCTGCTTTTCTGAATAACTTAATTTTTATGTTCCTTTTAGAATATGTCAGTTAACCTGAACTGATTTTTTTAAATTAACATTTATAATTTGGAAATGGCTTTAAAATACTAACGGAATTTCAAACACAGCTTCTGTAGCACACTATTTGGTTTCCTTCAGGCATTTCAATAGCAGTAGTTCCTGTTGTACCTACTTGTCCTTTTTAATATATTTATTATTGTTTTTACTTTTTTATTAGTGTGAATGATACTATTCTCTATAATATTACCGAAGCAGGAATTTTAACTTATCCTGGATGTGTAAAAAAAAAATCTCAAATTCTTTGAATACTTCCTTTTGATGTGCTTAATGTATTTGATGTCTTTACATGAATCAACCATTATCCATTCTCACATTCATAAATTTTGTTCATGCACTAACTCTGGTATGTTATTTATAATTGCAACCATTAAAAACATCTTAGGACTTTAGTTTTCTAATCCTATCCATTCTGTTCTATCTTCTACTGGATAACCTATCAGCTAATGAGCAACTATTTGAGTAAACAGATTGCCCATTGTTTTTCATTAGAACTCAATATAACAATGTGGGAATATTTCAGACTGGCACAAAATTCATGGTTATAATGATACATACTTATTAGAAATACATTATTAACATATACAAATACTCTGCTTTGAAACTATAAAATAATGAAAGCCTACTGAAATTATTAATATTAAAAATAAAAATAAATAAATATATATATTCTCCACAAATACACACATATATATAAGAACTCCAAAAGTTGTTCAGTTTGATCATTTGGAAATTAATTAGCAATGCAACACCAATTCTTCATAGTACCAAATAATAGTACATAGTTATATTTGGATATTCCTACAAATCATAAATATAGTAATCAATAGTGTTATAAGTTGTGAGAAAGATCTATCATTCTGTTGGTAGAAATGTGTTAATGTATTAGAAAAGAAGTTAATGATAGAATAACTTATCTGTATTAGAGACTGATATGTTGCTTTATATCTTTGAGAGTCTACCTTAAATGCTTCTATTTTGAATATCAAGTAAGAATTGTATTAGATTTCTCAGGATTTTACTTATAATAATATACATAAACAATATATATAATACATAAAATATATGTGTATATATTTACATACATGCATGTAAGTACAGTTATGTGTTTAAAGTGTTAATGGAGGCCAGAAGATAGAATTCCTGGTATTGTAGCCATATAGATGGTTATGAGCCACCATATGGTTGTTGAGAACTGAACCTAAGCAGCACATATTCTTAAATGTTGAGTCTTGTAATTGTATTAGTTTTTATTATGATTTTTAAATGTTACTACATATTTGTATCTTAATATTACATAAATTTAGGATTTTGCTGTTCTGAAAGTCAATCTCATATGCTTTCAGAGGACCAAATTAAGGTGTCAATAAAGCTATGTTCTTTTCTAGGATGTCTAGGGAAGGATGCTTTGTCAAATTTCATGATTTCATGACTCAGGTACCCTTCAGTTGCATAACAGTTTTTTTTTCTTTTCTTTCTTTCTTTCTTTCTTTCTTTCTTTCTTTCTTTCTTTTCTTTCTTTTCTTTCTTTCTTTCTTTCTTCTTTCTTTCTTTCTTTCTTTCTTTCTTTCTTTCTTTTTCTTTCTTTCCATATTTATTTAGTTTCCCCACTCTTTCTGTCTCTCTCTCACTGTTTGTGTGTGTTTGTGTATGTGTGTGTGCATGAGAAAGAAAGAGAGAGAGAGAGAGAGAGAGAGAGAGAGAGAGAGAGAGAGAATGAAAGAATTTATCCACATGCTGTGGCATTGGCATGTATATAGAATTCAAAGGACACTGTCTTTCAAGAGTCAGACCTCTCAAAGGAGGGAGGAGTTCTTATTATGTCGTCTCAGAAACTAACAAATCAAAGTCTGGCATGCAACTAAATGTTTTGGGTTAGGAGCTTTCTGTATTTTGGCATTTTCTTTGACAGTTGTGTCAATGTTTTCCATGGTATCTTCTGCACATGGAGAGCTTCTTAGTCATCAATTGAACAATTTGATGTTTTGATTATTATATGAAATAATCTTATTTGTTCATGTATTTTTCTACTTATTTTTGATCTGTGTATCAGATAGTTGCCTAAACAGTCATTCACTAGTATTTTGGTTAGACTACAAAATCAAATAGTACTGAAATGTATGTATAAAAACACCTTAGGGTCAAACATTATCCCTGTGGTGAATGTGTATTTTATCTGCTTCAGTTCACAGACTCAATCACTTTAACAGTCATAGCTGTTTCCTTCACTGCTTGTTTCTATTTCTTTTCTGGTCTAGTCTATTTGGCATTCTGTAGGCTTCTTGTATTTATGCATGAATGCATAGGGTCTTAGGTAGTTTTGCTAATTTCAGTGTTTCTATTTACTTTCATTTTGTTCGATGAACACAGAACTTCATTTTGCTCTTCATCTTTTGTGGTCTCTGGGTACAGAGGAGCTGGAGAATAGGGTCTTGATGCCAGTGAATATCATAGTGGGTGGGGTCTAGGAGGTAGAGCGTAGGTTATGAATGATCTCTGAAGACTGCTTAGGAGGAGAGATCCTTTATTGAAATAGAAGGGCTAGCTTATATATCTCTAGTGGGGGGTGTGCAGAAAAGTGGATAAGGGAGGAAGTGATGGGAGAGAACAGGGGCCTTGATGCACATCACCTAGAGGGCCAGTTACATGATTTCAGAGAAGACAGTTGTCTGATGGGGAAACAGAAACTTAGCTGGCTTTCCTATGACATGGTCCATGTCTTTAATGGAGGTGAGTAGGCCCAAGCCTGATTGAGTGGGGAGGGAATAACCCTGCTCTGCTATGCCCTCTGACACAATGCTCTACTATTCCTTATCTGGCTTGGGAACTCATAGGGGCTCACAGCCTATCTTTATACATATACTTTCTGTTTTCTGAAGGCTAAAATTCCTCTTTCTCTCTAACACCATTTTATATATCTCCTTCAGTATTTCTTTCCTACCATTACAGATTAGTAGTTTCTGAGGAAAGGATCATTAAGGGTCTATTTTCAATTCTGAAATATCTTTGATTTTATCTTTCATTTAATTAATATTTTCATTTAATAATACAATTGTACAATGAAAACCATTTCTGTTAAAATGGTGTAGGTTCAGTTCTCTGCTTCCCATATTTAAATTATTTTGTTCTGATAAAAAACTGTTATATATGATTCCTAATTATTTATCACTGGTTTCTAGAATTTTAATGGAGATTTTAGAATCTTCTTGCATATCAGTTATATATTTTATGGTTTTGTGATTTAATGTGACCTTGTCTTTTATTTTGTTCTATATTCTTTTTTATTAGATATTTTATTTATTTACATTTCAAATGTTATCCCCTTTCCTCGTTTATTCTCCAGAATCCCCCATCCCATTCCCCCTCCCCCTGCTTCTATGAGGGTATCCCCCCCCACTCCTGCCTCCCCTCCCTGTCATTCCTCTACACTGAGGCATTGAGCCTTCACAGAACCAAGGTCCTCTCCTCCCACTGATGTCTCACAAGACCATCCTTAGCTACATATGTGGCTGGAGCCATGAGTCCCACCATGTATACTCTTAGGTTGGTGGTTTAGTCCCTGGAAGCTCTGGGTGGTCCGGTTGTTATAATACACACTTCTGTTGCAGGAAAAGCAGGGCCACTTCTATGTAAACACTGAGGACTGTACAGATACAAAAGCAGCTCCTGCAAGAGGACCTAATTGAGGACTGCCTGTGACATCAGCATTCCTTCAGGAGGACCTAATTGTGGACTGCCTGAAAGACGAAGGTTTGCTAATGCAAACAATGTCAGCCAATCTGAAACTGCTTTTCAGGAGAAATGCTTTCTTAGAACCAATGGGGGCAGGGTGTGGGTGGAGGGTATTAAAAGAGCTTTCAGCAGTGCTCAGCTGAGCTTACTGCACCATTTCTCACTATTGTTCCTATAGTCTGTGTCCTTGAATCTGCTCCAACTCACCCCCAACCCCCAAGGGCAGCTAGGGTCAGGCAGAGTGCTGTCCAGGGCACAAGCAACACACTTCTACTCTGGAGATTGAGTTCGTTTCTCTTCTTTTGTTGATAGCACAATAAATGACTAGATCCTTGCAAAGATATTTCAATTGTCTCACTTTCTTTAACATCATTTTTTGTATTTGTCCTATATTCTGGCACTTTTAAAATTTTTTATTTGCAAAAATATTAAAATTTTTACTTAATGCTACCTTACTTTTAAAAATAGATGTACTTATTTTTATTGTGTGCGTGTGTGTCTTGCCAGTCTATGTATCTGTGTACCACTTGTGTATTTGATACATGTGGAGCCCAGAAAATAATGTCAGATCCCTGTGATAACTGGCATTACAGGTGGTTTTGAGCTACCATGTGAGTGCTAGGTATCAAACCTGGAAGTGCTCTTAAATAGTATAACATTTACAAAACCTCAAAACTGTTATCCTTTTTAATAACTTATTTTGTTATGGGTGTATATGCATGATGTGTTTCTGCATGTGCCTATGCATGTGCTTGTGCATGTGTGTCTGTGGATGTGCCATAGCATGTATGTGAATGTCAAAGAAAATCTTTCAGTGGCAGTTCTTTCCTTCCACCATGGGCTTTGTAGATAAATCCAGCGCATATACCTGTGTAACAAACTGTTTCACACAATGACTCATCTCACTGGTTCTGAAGCTACTATACATATAAAAGCTTACTTCTTTCTTTCTTTCTTTCTTTCTTTCTTTCTTATCTTTTCTTTTCTTTTTTTTCCTCTTGCTTTTTCTTTCTGATTTTTTTTCTTAATAACTGCAAAAATCTGGAGGAATCTGGAAGAGATCTGTTTTAACTCTTCTTGAAAGTTGCCTTTTCCCTTGGTCAGAAATAAGAAACTTGGTGACTGTTTTTGATTATATGGAGTATACGGAGGCTGAGACTGCTAAAAGAGAGAGGCCTGGGAAACGGGATAGTATTCTGGAGCCCCTCTTTTATTGCTTTCAAATGTCTGTCTAACTTATTTTCTTTCTCCTATTTACCTTAGTTGTCAGCAATTGATGGAAAGCAGCAGTGTCCATCACTTTCCAGTTAAATACTCCCAACTTCCTTCCTTACTCTAACTCTCACATATTTCTTATTGAAGCCTTACTTTAACCAAGCATGCTAAAAAGTATGTATTTTACATAGATAAATGTTCCATTTCGTTGATAAATCTCAAAATTATGCTCTACTGGCCTTTTTTTTCTGAAGCTAGTTGGTTTATACTCAACAGAATCAAGTAATTTCTTGTTTGAGAACTTATGATGACTGCAGTTTTTACTAGTTCTAGAAGGATGTTTGTGTTTACTAGTCTAGATGTCAAAATTGTCAGTATAAACCTTAATCCCTGGTAAACAACAGTCCAATTAATCTAATAATGACCATATTTTATACATTTTTGAGAAAATGAAATTTTCATAGATTTCTTTTCTCAGATATAGAAATGTTTGCCAAATTTAACTTCAGCTGACAAACACAGAGTTAAGAAAATATGTATTGGACATGTTTTGCTTTGATAATCAAGTTGTTAACACTTAATAATAAATGTCAAAGAAACTTTTCACTTAGACATTAAAGTATTTGAGTACAGATCTTTGAATCTCTAGTCATGTTTTCACAAGTACAAATAATTCTAATTTGGCTGTCAGAAACTTAATTACTGCAAATTGAAGAAAAAAATTCCTGATGTGAATGTTTATTATTTTCCAAAAATAGAAAATAGGGAATCAAGCAGTACATATTGTTGCATCTCAGACAAAGATACCCCAAAGTATTAACTGGACATGCTGAGCTGAATATACAAACCTATATTGGAGTCTTTGTGATGTTCTGTTTCTCTCTCTCTCTTAAATTTTACCTTCTTTCTCATCTGAAGCATTGAGTGAAGCTCCTTCAGAACTTTCTGCATTTACATAAAACTTAGAAAGATATGTGAAATATTCTTACAGAAATTTTAGTAATTAAGCAAATTTAAAATCACAAAGTAAAATACAATGATGCAAATACTGCCCAAAATGCAAAGGAACTTCAATTCAGATTATATATCATCTCTGAACTCCTTAATTTCCTCAAGAATAATTAATTACTTGTTATTTTTTTTCACATCAGCCCTTCTCTTTTTTTTCCTTCTATAAAGATGCACATTGGATCTTTAATAAACTGATCATTTGTATAAGATTTAAATTTTTCAATAAATCTATTGACCATATACTAAGGGATAACTTGGCATACTTTTTCATGTTAATGCACATTTCATTATTTTATTTCAGAAGACTCACTGCACTTTCAGAAAGAATATTTGAAAATCTTTACTATTTACTCTCAGAGCAGAAATGTGTTGTTTTTTATTTCTGTAATGAACATTGGCTTGAAAGGTGTTTTCGAAGGCTTTTCACACAAATATGAGGAACTGAATTTTAACATAAAAACCAAACGTGTTTACATGTATTAATAACTGTAGCACTGACTGAAAAGTAGATGACTATGCTTGTCAGAACAGACAGCTATGTCAATAAGAAACCCTCTCAAAATTAAGTGAAACATTAATGGGACCAGAAACCTGTGCATAGCATCCAAGGAATAACCTAACACTATTATTCTATTAAGTGGATATAATATTCTACTGAACCTTAATGACTTTTTGCTATAGAACAGTGCATCTCTCAAGCCATATAAGATGAACAACTAATTGGAGTAGATGGTGATGAACACAGAGAACCACAGGGAATCAATATGTAGAGTATAAGCATTTTAGGATTGCTCAGCCCTATAAGGGATATCTAAATTATCCTGTTCACCCAAGATTCAGAGATCTTCATAGAAGTAAAAGAAAGAATCCAACTTCCAGAGGTGGAAGGTGACTACAAAAATAGTGATTTCTGGCCTCCAACAAGTCAGTTGCACACATGAAAGCAAAGTGGAAGTGATAGCATCTACAAGATCTACAGAAGTCCAAGCCAGAAAATTCCCATTATGGAACTGGAAATGTGGGCATAATATTTCACAGTAGCTGAGGAGCCATTGCAACTTGTTAGTGGCTGGGAGGGATAACAACTATCCTCTAAATGGTGTAACAACTATTTGGCTGACTATGTTTTCTTGCTGACCCCATATCCACCCAATTTGAGCAATTAGAAGTGGAATCAGCCCTTTGTCTGGGACAGACACCTAGCTGGTCTGCTCCAGTGAAGACACCATATCCTGAGCCATCCTAGAGAAGCCACTGCACTCAGAGCAACAGACATCTGGTCTGCTCCCATGAAGACACCACATCCTGAGTCATTCTAGTGGAACCACTGCACTCAGAGCAGCAGGATTTTAGATTCCAGAGGCAGCCTAAGTTCCAGGAGTTCTTGCACCAAGGAGTTCAGGACCATAGAATCACTGAGACATCTGGAATCTAAAGAGTTCTGACACAAGCAAGATAACTGAAAAGACAGGCTCCAGTCAGAGACAGTGGGTGCAGGTAGCACTAGAGTTAACCAGATGGTGAAAGGCAAGCACAAGAACATAAACAACAGAAACTAAAGTTACTCAACATCATCAGAACCCAGTTCTCCCACCATAGCAAGTACTAGACACCCCATGACACTGGAAAAGCAGGATTCAGAATTAAAATATCTTCTCATGATGATGATAGAGGACTTTAAGAAGGATATAAATAACTCTCTTAAAAAATACAGGAGAACACGAGTAAGCAGGTAGAAGCACTTAAAGAGGAAAAACAAAAATTCCTTAATGAATTGCAAGAAAACACAAACAAACAGGTGAAGGCTTTAAACAAAACCATCCTGTAACTAAAAATGGAAGTAGAAACAATAAAGAAATCTGAAAGGGAGACTACCCTGGAGATAGAAAACCTAAGAAAGAGATCATACAAGAGATAGAAGAGAGAATCTCATGTGCAGAAGATACCATGGAAAACATTGACACAACTGTCAAAGAAAATGCCAAATGCAGAAAGCTCCTAACCCAAAACATCCAGGAAATCCAGGAAAACAATGAGAAGAACAAACCTAAAAATAATAGGTATAGAGGAGAGTAAAGATTCCCAAAGTAAAGAGCCAGTAAATATCTTTGACAATTTATAGAGAAAAACTTCCCTAACCTAAATAAAGAGAGGCCCATGAACATACAAGAAGCCTACAGAATGCCAAATAGACTAGACCAGAAAAGAAATTCCTCCCTTCATATAATAATCAAAACATCAAATGCACAAAAAAAAAATTCTAAAAGCAGTAAGGGTAAAAGGTCAAGTAACATATAAGAACCTATAAGAATTATATCAGACTTCTCACCAGTGACTATAAAAGCCAGAAGATGTTGGACAGATATCATACAGACCCGAAGAGAACACAAATGCCAGCCTAGACTACTATACCCAGCAAAACTCTCAATCACTATAGATAGAGAAACCAAGATATTCCATGACAAAACCAAATTTACACAATATCTTCCCACAAGTCCAGCACTTCAAAGGATAATTGATAAAAAAAAAACTCCAACAAAAGGAGGGAAACTACAACTTAGAAAAAGCAAGAAAGTAATCTTCCAACAACCCAAAAAGAAGATAGTTACACAAACATAATTCTACCTCTAATAACGAAAATAACAGGAAACAACAATCATTTTCCTTAATATCTCTTAACAGCAATGGGCTCAATTCCCCAATAAAAGGACGTAGACTGTCAGACTGGATACATAAACAGGACCCAAAATTTTGCTGCATACAGGAAACGCACCTCAGTGACAAAGACAGACACTACCTCAGAGTAAAAAGATGGAAAACAATTTTCCAAGCCAATGGTCCCAAGAAACAAGCTGCAGTAGACATTCTAATATCAAATAAAATCGACTTTCAACCAAAAGTAATCAAAAAAGATAAGGAAATGACACTTCATACTTATCAATGGAAAAAAAAATCTACAAAGATAAACTCTCAATTCTGAACATCTATGCTCCAAATGCAAGGGCACCCACATACGTAAACAAAACTTTACTAAAGCTCAAAGCACACATTGCAGCTCACACAATAATAGTGGGGCATAGCAACACCCCACTCTCAGCAATGGACAGATTATGGAAACAGAAACTAAACAGAGAAACAGTGAAATTAACAGAAGTTATGAACCAAATGGATTTAACAGATATCTATAGAACATTTTGTCCTAAAACAAAAGAATATACTTTTTCTTAGCACCTCTTGGTACCTTCTCCAAAATACACCATATAATTGGTCACAAAACAAGCCTCAACAGATACAAAAAGATTGAAATAATCCCTCGCATTCTATCAGATCACTATGGACTAATGCTGGTCTTCAATAATAACAAAAACAATGGAAAGCCCACATACATGTGGAAACTGAACAATGCTCTACTCAATGATGACTTGGTCAAGGAAGAAATAAAGAAAGAAATTAAAGATGTTTTAGAATTTAATGAAAATTAGTACACATCATACCAATACTTGTGGGACTCCATGAAAGCAGTGCTAAAAGGAAAACTCATAGCTCTAAGTGCCTACAAAAAGAAACTGGAGAAAGCATACACTAACAACTTGATAGCATACCTGAAACCTCTAGAACAAAAAGAATCAATTACTCCCAAGAGCAGCAGACTGAAGGAAATAATCAAACTCAAGGCTGAAATCAACCAAGCAGAAAAGAAAGATATTTTGACAATATAGTGTAGAATAATCAAGGAAACATCTGATATGAATCTCTTGTCTCTGCATACATATTTACTCATACATGTACATACACATACCACATATATACTTTTCACGTGCATACCCAACAACTATAGCCTTTGAAATAAAATTACTATGTTTTGGTTTGAATATAAAAATACTCAGGAATAGATAGTAACACATGTATATTTATACTTATAATTATATATAATATATGAATAATACTATATAATAATTATATATTAGATATACATATTATAGATAATATAAAATGTATATACTAATTTGACATAAATTGATAAGCATCTACTCAATTTCATTTTGTAATATTACATTGTTGCTTAATCACAAGAGGTTCATATTATGATTAGTCATTAATGAGATGATAGAAAAGTAGGCTGAAAAACATAAAATTTATTTTGAATTTCATTTTTATTAAAACAATTTTTAACATCCTAGATTCATATAACTGTTTTAATGAAAAATCTTTCAACACACTTGGCGTGTGGCATACCCCATGTTTTTAAAATATGTCCCTCCATCTTTAGAGCAAAAGTGATGGTTAATAATGAATAGAATGTTTTTATCTAGTACTATAACCACCAAACGCAGGATAAGCAGAATCAGACAAATGTTCTATGTTGCAATTTCCATTGACACTTGCCCTCTTTAAACTTTAAAAATTACTTTAGACACTAAAGTGTACATTTTGGACACCTATGGGCACATCTGTATTATTTACAATTAGAGGAACAAATGAAAATGTATAGGTAATAAAAACAATGATAAAGTTTCACATTAACCAAAAGTGAAATAGACTATCAAGTCAGACTTCTTACCTATGCCTTATCAGCATACCAATCATAATGAATTCAAAAAAGCTTAATAGGTTGTCAGTAGCCAAGGTAATATAATAAGGAATAATGATACATCTATACTGTGTGGAATACAACATAATAGACTATCATAGGAAATGAAACACTGTATTATTTTTCAAGCAAGGTAGAATAATAACAAAATAATCTTAAGCTTCTCATTCTATATGTAATACATGGAAGATTCCCTTATTCTAAACAATATGCTATAGGAATATTGTGACGCTAAGATAACTAGGCTTAAAACGGAAAGTATACAAAAGTTACTAGAGAGTATGCTTTGTTATGAAACTCAAGTTTCCTTTCAACAGCTCAAGGTATTCTTTATTAAAGCTGCTCTTCCCATGATTAAACAGTTTTCATTTCTTCATTCCTTCACAATATCCTTATTGAACTGCTTTCCCAATGAGCAAGTACTTACTATAGATCCTCATCCTTATATATAATATATTTCATCAAAGTGAAGGAATTAAAAGTAAAACAACAACCATTGGGCTGGTTCAGTTATTAGAGAAAATTAAGTCAGATAACCTGAGTTTGACACTTGGAAGCCTTTATAAAAAATCCAGGTATGATGGCACTTCTGTAATCCCATCATTTATACAGCAAGATGAGAGACAGACACAGAATAGTTACCTAGAAGCCTGTGGGCCAGCTAGCCTGGAGCATAGAGAACTGCCAAGCAGGAAGAGGGATTCTGTTTCAAAATCAAGGTGGAAGGAAGGACAGAACTGATTTTAGTGAAATGACTTTAGTGAGATGTCCCACCTCCATATGCACATTTTGACACATATACTTCTATATACATCTATAAAGATCTCTCACTCTTTCTCTCTTTCTCTCTCTCACACATACACACACACACACACACACACACACAGACACATACAAAAACCACAAAATTAACACAAAAAGTGTGACAAAACAACTCAAGGTATTAAAATAAGGAACAATTATAAATCACAATTAAGATTTCTCTCCTCTACAAATGTGGAGAAGGGCATAGTACAGTTCTAAATCAAATGAAATGCTGTACTATTTTGTCAACAAATTTAGAATTGTATAAAACAATTGAGTGATATTTTTATAACAAACATTTCTCCTGTATTTTATGTAAAGTTATTTCCTGAGAGTATATCTGTGGAAATAAAATATGTTATTGGACTCTGACAATAAACATATGACATAATTGTGTTAATCCATTTAACAGACATATTTTCAATATTTGTTTTGAGCAACATGTCCCACTAATAATTGTAAGTCAAAGTAAAAGACATGTTAATACATTTAGCCTTATGGATTTAAGAAATAAAACAATATTTTAAATTGACTTTATGACTTCTCTGTTTGATATGATATGAAGCAGGGACACTTACAGAAGATTTATGTAAACATAAATAGAGAAAATAGAAACGATACATGATAGAGATGTCTAGAAAGAAGATTTATTACCCAGCAAAGGCTGGCTCCCTGTGTGGCATATCAGCCAGTTACATGAACATAATCTGTGTTCTTTTGGTTTGTTATAACAGAATTTAGAAGAATTAGGAGAGATGTGGAGAAGAGAAAATAATAAGATTTTATTATTTACATGAACACAGAGAATTGTTGTACCACATTGTTGGTCACATGTTCTATTTTGTTGAAGTATGACTCACCTTGCAACTCAGGATGCCCTGGAACTCATTGTATAGTTTTTCTTCAAAATTCTGGGGGTCCTCCTGTCTCAGCAACCCCAGTTTGGCGATTGAACACAAAGCTATCACATATGTCTTATACTTTTTATTTTTAAATTTAGTGGTTTTCTGGGAAAGAATTTTGTTCAATGTTGGATAAGTTTGAACTTGTGATTTTAAAGACCATTGTTCTAATTTGATAGCTGTTGCTATGATAAACACATTCTGACAACAAGCATGTTAGAGGAGGACACATTTATTTGGTTTCTAATTCCAATCCCAATCCATCTCTGAGGTATGTCAAAAGCAGGAACCCAAGATAGGAACTTGAAGGCAGGTCCTGTCTGCTATTATACATAAAATTATTTCTGACAAAGATTGCAGTTCTCTGTTTTCTTTAAGAGGTTAGCAACTGACATTTTGAACATGCTCCATGGACATTAACTGAAATTGGTATATAATTTTTCTTTCTTCTTCTTTTTTTATAAAGGGAAGGTTACAGGTTGGGGAAGTGGATTTGGGAGTATTGAGACTGATTGTGATCAAGGAGCATTACATATAATTTCAAAGTAATTAATAAAAATAGCATGTTGGAAAAAGAAAATAGTAAAAACTCTTCCAATTTTTCTCCTTTTTACTCACTAGAATATATTCTTCTTTTATACCAGGCTCCTATATGGATGATTTATATTATAGACAATCTTTACTTTCTCAAAATCTTGTTATATTTACCTTTTAATTTTTTGAAAATTTAAATTTTACAACAAGTTTTTTCACTGAGATGTAGTGGATAGGTCTGATGCTGCTTGCATTCTAATGTTAAATATTGATTTCTCAAGATGTGGAGAGAGACAGTGGTTCTGATCCATGGCAGGTTCCTCCTTTTTCATCTTTCTCTGCTCCCTCTCTCTTTCTGTCTCTGAAAGCCGCTTTCATGATCTACAAGTCACCTTTCTCCCTCCACTGCCCAATCATTGGTTCTAGCTTTTTATTGATCAGTTAAATTGGGGAGACGTTTCTCATGACATCAGTTGAATACATGAACATCTGCTAGTCAGGGACAACTACATCTCTAGATTGCTTTAGGCAAGATGCCCTAATTCCCTCAGCCTCCTTATCATTTGTATAAAGAAACAAAACAAGGCTGTCTACTCTCTCCCTGTCTATTCAATATAGTACTCAAAGTTCTATCTAGAGCAATAAAACTAAAGGTCAAGGGGATACAAAATTAAAGGATGAAGTCTAGGCTTTCACAGATGATATGATAATATACATAAGCAACCCTCAAAATTCTACCAGAGAATACTACTAGGAAAGTGGCTGGATATAAAAATTAACTCAAACAAATCAGAAGTCTTCCTTTATACAAATGATAAGGAGGCTGAGGAAGGAATTAGGGCAACAACACCATGAACAATAACCACAAATAATATAAAATATCTTGGTATAATTCTAACCACGAAAGTGAAAGATCTGTATGAGAAGAACCTCAAGTCCCTGAAGAAAGAAATCAAAGATGATCTCAGAAGATAGAAAGATCTCCCATGCTCATGAATCAGTAGGATTAACATAGTGAAAATGGCCATCTTGCCAAAGGCAATCTAGAGATTCAATGCAATCCCCAACAAAATTCCAACACAATTCTTCACAAACATGGAAAAAGCAATTCTCAACTTCATATGGAAAAACAAAAACCCCAGAATAGGGAAAATGATTCTCAACAAGAAAAACAATAACAACAAAAAAACACACCTTCTGTGAGAATCACCATCTCTGACATCAAGCTTTAGTATAGAGCAATAGTGATAAAAACCTCATGGTATTGGTACAAGGACAGACAGGTACATCAATGGAATAGAATCAAAGACCCATAAATAAACTCATACATCTATGGACATTTGAACTTTGACAAAGAAGCCAAAGCTATGCAATGGAAGTATCTTCAACAAATGGTGTTGGTCTAAATCATAATCTCCATATAGAAGGATGAAAATTGATCCATTTTATTACTCTCCACAATGCTTAAGTCAAAGTTGATTAAGGGCCTCCACATAAAACCAGATACATTGAGTATAATAGAAGATAAGGTGGGAAATAGCCTGGAAAGTGTTGGCATAGAGGAATATTCCATAAATAGAATACAAATGTCTCAGGCTCTAAGATCAACAATTAATAAGTGGGACATCTTGAACTAAAAATATTCTGTAAGGCAAAGAAAAGGACAGACAAAATGCAACCTATTGACTGGGAATAGATATTCACTAACCCTACATCTGATAAAGAGCTAATGTCCAAAATACATTAAAAACTCAAGAAAATAGACACCAGAAAGCCAAATAACCTAATTAAAACTGGGGTACAGAGCCAAACAGAATTCTCAACCGAGGAATCTCAAATGGTCAAGAAGCACTTGAAGAAATGTCTAACATCCTTAGTCATTAGGAAATTCAATTTTAAATGACCCTGAGATTTCACTATACACCAATCAGAATGATTAAGATAAAAATCTCAAGAGGCATCACATGCTGTTGAGGATGTGGAAAAAGTGAAACACTGCTCCATAATTGGTGAGATTACAAACTGGAAGAACAACTCCTGAAATCAACCTGGTGGTTTCTCAGAAAAATGAAAATAGTTCTACCTGAAGACCCAGATTTAGTGCTCCTGGGCATATACCCAAAAATGCTCAAGCATACCACAAGGACACATGCTCCACTATGTTCATAGCAACATAATTTCTAATGGCCAGAAACTAGGAACATCCCAGATATCCCTCAGCTGAAGAATGGATACAGAAAATGTGGTATGTTTACAAAATGCAATACTATTCAGCTATTAAAAACAATGACATGATGAATTTTCCAGGATAATCAATGGAACTAGAAAATATCATCATGACTGAAGTAACCTAGACCCCAAAGAATATGCATGATATGTATTCACTGATAAGTGGTTATTAGCCAAAAATTACAGAATAACAATGATATACCCCCAAAGACCACAGGAAGTTAAACAAGAAGGAAGCCCCAAATGAAAATGGTTCATTTCCACTTATAAGGGGGAACAAAATAATCATGGGAGTCAGAGAGAGGGAAGAACATAGAGGGAGAGGGAAGAAAACAGGGTAGGGGCAGGATCAGGTATGGGGGCCCAGGAGAGAAGCCCAGAAGCCAGAAAAATGAATAAAACTCTGCTGCCAACAGTTGTGTGTGAGTAGTAGGGAGATCCTCTAGAAATTCCCTGAGACCTGGGATGTGGGAGGCTCCAAAAACTCAATGGGGTGACCTTAACTGAAATGCCTAACAGTGGAGAGATGGAAACTGAAGAAGCTACCTCCATTTGTTAAACAGGGTCCCCAGTGAAAGAATGGGGACACCAATCCACCTTCAAAATTTGCACCTCAAATTTGTTCATGTTTAAAAGAAATGCAGAGACAAAATTGCAGCAGAGGCTGAAAGAATATCTGACCATTGACAAACTCAACCTGGTATCCATCCTTTCAGCAGGCACCAATTATGCTGTGATTGCAGACAGGAGCCTAGCCTGGCTGTCCTCTGAGAGGCTCTACCAGCAGCTGACTAAGACAGATATAGATACTGACAGCCAAGAACTGGACTGAGGTTGGGTACCCCTATGGAAGAATTAGGGGAAGGATTAAAGAAACTGAAGAGGATAGCAACCCATAGGAAGTCCAACAGTGTTAACTAACCCAGAGACCTTGGAGCTCCTAGAGACTAAGCCACTAGCCAAAGAGCATATCTTGGCTGGTCTGAGGCCCCAGCACATATGTAGCAGAGGACTGCCTTGTCTGGCCTCAGTGGGGAAAGATGCACCTAATCCTATAGAGACTTGATGCCCTAGGAAAAGGGATGCCCAGAGTGGCAATCTCTCAGTGGCAATGGGAAAGGGGATCTGGGGAAGAACTCTGGGAGGGATGATGGAGGTGGGGGAGGAAACATTTGCAATATGAATAACTAAAATAATTAATTAAGAATTGAAACAGTATTTTATTATATCTCCTGGCTGTCATCCAGCCCTAGATAGTATGACCTTTTGTTAGAGATATTACATACTTTGGAACTATGAAGACTTTCTCCAGATGGCTCACTTCCCTTTTGTTGATTGCTTGATTTTATTTCCTTATTTTATTACCAACTAAGTCCAATTAATGCTGTCTATATGCTAATGGGTAGGGAGCTATACACTGGGCCATGGGAAAACTACAAATGGCTATGACCCCACAAAAAACGTGACTTTCTTCCTTAACATCTGTCAGCTCTCATTAGTACCTAACCTATGGGTGGACATTAGGAACCCCTCTCCACTCTGATGGACTTAACTGACATGATCTTGTGCAGTTTAAGGGCAGATAACCATCTATTCATGTATTCATGTATATAATAGCCATAACATATCCAGAGACCAACACAGTGCTCCTCCTCATCCTGAGGCTGTTATGTTCTTTTTGACCTCTTTTCCTAAAAGTCTCCTGAGCCTTATCAGTGAATGTTAGTATACTCCATCTACAGCTGAACACTCATAGTGACTTAGTCAATCTTTGGAACAGCTATGAGTCTCTTCCTTACCTACTACCCTGTAGGTAAAGCAGTCTTCCAGAAGGAAAAGTGCAGAACGGTCTTGAACATATTGTTACAAGAGAAAGATTCCTGAATAGACCCAAGCATGGAAGCCACAACAAAACACAGAAATGCCAAACAAGTATGCCCAGTAATGCAATAGTGGCATTCAATATTTAATAAATGGGATCTCATTAAACTGAAAATCTTTCATAAAGCTAAGGACATCATCAATAGGACAAAGTGGCAGCCTACAGAATGGGAAAGGATCGTTGCCAACTCTATGTCTGACAGAAGGCTCGTATCCAAAATATATAAAGAACTCAAGAAATTAAACACCAACAATGCAAATAACCTAATTAAAATGGGAGATAGAGCTAAACAGAGAATTCTGAACAGGTATGATCACCGATTATTTATTTTTATAGAGGATTATGAATTATTGGTTAAGTTTCCAAATACTACAGGAAAAAAAATAGCTATCTTACCTTCTTGGCTTACTACTACTAAACAACTGGTCAACATTCCAAAATCTAGCTAATTTCTTCATTGTTGAATTTTATTAGGATTTCTAAAAGAGAATCATCTAATCAAATCTACAAATCAAATGTAGCTAAATTCAATTTCAATACTGTTAGATAGGGCTTCATGTATAGTATCTTTATAGTCTTATCGCTTTCCCAAGAAGCATGACTACCTTTCCTTTTTTCAACTGTCTCCAAACGTTTGCTACTTTTAATTTCATTGAAACTTAAAAATGAATGGTCTTTGCCTGTACTATTTCCTTACTACTAATGTCTTCATTAACTTTTGAAAGAATGATTAGGTCCTATCCTTCCAAAGAATTCTTTCTTTAAGATCACCAATGACCTTTCTTTTTTTTAAGTAAAATTTAATGACATCTACCAAAATCCTCCTTTGATTTCTTTACATTATATGACACGACTTCAAATTTTCTCACCCATAAATATAATGGTATAATATTTTCTTTCATATTTGCTTCTATGCTGACACATGTTTTTAATTTGTTTTGTTTTTTACAAGTATTCACTATAATAATGTTGAATACACCCTAAGGACTTTTATACTTACTTGGAATTACTAGAGAATATCATACAGGTTTTTAAAGAACTATCAATTTGAAGTAGATCTAGTGATAAATAATGTGAAACCTGTTATTGTATATAGAGGATATGGAGTGACAATGATAATTTTAAATAAAAATAATGGACCAGACTGAAGGAACTGAAAGGGTTTGCAACACCATATAAAGAACAACAATATCAACTATCCAGATCCCCAGAGCTCTCAAGGACCAAATAGTACACTTGGGGGGACCTATGGCTCCAGCTACATATGTAGCAGAGGATTGCCTTATCTGGCATCAATGAGAAGGGAGGCCCTTTGTCCTGTGGAGGTTCAATGCTCCAGCATAGGAGAATGCTAGGGTAGTGAGGTGGAAGTAGGTGGATGAGTGATGGAACACTCACATAGAAGCAGGCATAATGGAATGAGAAAGGGGGTTTGTGCAGAGGAAACCGGGATGGGGGATTTTATTTATGTATATCATTCAAAATGTAAATAAATAAAATAACCAATATAAAAAGAAAATGGGCCAGAGTAATAGTTGTAATGAGGAACCGATGCACACTGCAGCCAAGAAAGTTCTGTTTATGCTGAGCATTCATGTGACAACAATTTGAGTAGGCAACATTTGAGTAGGGTCCTAAAGTTCAAAGAAAGTACCAATCCTTGTATGAGATTATGTGTAAATGTACTGAGAACAATTTGCTATTCCATGATGAGAATGGCTTAGCGTGTTAAAGAATTTGCAATTCCAGGTTAACTGCCTAAAGTAAGAGATGAGATCAGAGCAAATTACTACATTCAGCTCTGTATATAGTATAAATTTTAACATGGATATAATACATATGGAGTTTTAGCAAAAGGAGGATGATCCACTCTAACTTACATTGTGATGAACAATATCTGTGGCTGTCATATGGAATATAAATTGGGATCAGAATCAAAACTGAAAGTAAGAAGGCATTTAGGATCCTATAGTGTCCCAGGGGAGTGATGGTAGCTTTAAAAGGCAATAAATATGAGATGAAATGAACTTGGCCAATATTTCACAGGAAATGTTTACAAGTATTGATAATGGGCTATATTTAATGAAATGATGGACAAAGATCTAATGAAAGATGTATTCTAGATTGCTAGCTTAATCTGGGAGAATATTAAAGTGCCACTGGCAGATTTATTGATTTAAAAAATGGTGGCAAAAGAATTAAAATATGAATTTCATATAGAAAGTAAGAGTATGAAATTACATAATTCTAATGTCATTGGCATCAGTCTTTGCCAATTTGATCTTTTCCATTCAAGTTCACCTATTGGGATTCTTCATTTCTTCCCAAGATTCTAGGCTGGTTATTCATAAATATGTATCAATAGTGAAGCTGCTAGATCTCATTAGAGAAGCACCCCCTCATGAATGGTGTTTAATGCAGTAATCTATAGCATGTCTAATTGCATAGAAAATTTGACTGTAGGGAGTCCACCCACAAATATAATGTCTATATCACACCTCATATCCAAGGCTCAAAGACCATCTCAGAGAGGGATGGAAAGATGTTAAAACTCAGACTTGTAAATGACTAGAATGAAACAGTGTGCTCTGGACATGACAAGATTTGCTTTGTTCATGAATTCACAACATAGTAGATACCTGTACAAGAATTTCACAATATCGAGCCCATCAATATTACTGCATAAAGGGAAGAGCGGTTCATAAGCCTCCACATTGTGTTGGGAATCCAGGAAGAAATTGAGGATTCTGTGAGACAGAGAATTAGTTTTCTTAACAACGTAGCCCCTGATCCATGATGCACTGAATGACTACATACCCATGAGTATATAGGCAGTAAAAATTAGATTCCCTTTAAAAGAAAGAAAAGGAAGGAAAGAAGGAAGGAAGGAAGGAAGGAAGGAAGGAAGGAAGGAAGGAAGGAAGGAAAATAAAGGAAAATGCAGGTGTGGTGGCACATTCTGTTAATTCCAGCTTTCACGAGTAAGAGGCAGGCAGAGGCAGATCTCTAATAGTTTGAGGCCACTTGATCTACATCATTAGTTCAAAACCAGCAATATACATAGTGAGACTCTATCTCAAAACAAAGAAAAAAGAAGATACAAATTTTTGGCAGGTTAAATTTGAGGTCAGTGTGATAAAAGAGTAGAGATGGAATATAGCCAAAATATAAGAAATTATCCAAGAATAAAAATACTATATTTAAAAATACATATCTTTATGTGATGTATATACATTTTCTTGGTTTGCATAATTTTTTGTTGTGGAAACATGACATGGAAAAATTTAATTAATATTTGAAGTTATAGGGGAAAATACTATGTTATTAAACTTCCTGCCATTGAGAACATTAGTTTTTATTCTAAAGTGACTACTGTAATCTGTAAACATTAACACATATCGTGTAGAGATGAAGTTCTATACTTAATTGCAGAAGGAAAAGCATTGTTTGGAATACAGACCAAATTCAATAGACTATTTTTCACTTAATTTCATGAAACGGAAATGTGCAATCTATCTTATTAAACATTCTTCAATTAACCAGTATAGCACCAATCCACGTATATGTAAGCTATATCAAATGATTATATAATTTCTATATGCTATTTATTTTCTGTTGTAAAGACTGATTTTTCTATGCTGTATTTCAATCATAAGATTTTTTTAATTTTTATATATTTTTCACTGTAGTATTTTTTTAAGGTAGTCTTAATAGACATGAATATGGCAAAGGGACTGTAGGGTGGAAAGTAGAGGTTGACAAGGATGGAAGAAATATACGAGAAGTTAGGTGAGAATAATTATAATGAATTATTCATATAAATGAAACGTGCCTGCCTTTGTCTCCCAACCATAATAGATCTTACTAATTCATAAAAAGTATATAGATGTTCTGTACATTCTGTATTTTATAGGATACTGAAGGGTTCTCTAATACTTCATTGTTACATTATATCAACAATAAAATAATGCATATATATTTCCTTAGATATAGAATGAAGTTTTTTGGATGACATTTAAGAATAATAAGATACCAGTACCATACTCTTACTTTGAAACCATTATACTTAAATGGCAAGTCTTCTTACACAACTGAAATGGCTGTATGTTGATAAAGTTATTGGTCTCATCACAAACACTTAATTATTGACTAGAGTGATGGGTTTGTAAAACAGTAAATACATTTTTCAACATCACAGAAATACATTGAAATTTTAGAACCAGGGAGTCTCATGAATTATTGTTGATGTTTTTAAGCCATTCATATCAATGAGTATTTTTTGTAATATTGAACAGTTTTATATTACCATAGTGATGCTCCCTTGAATAATTTCAAATGACCATTCTGGGTTTGTTTGCCATTTTCCAAAAGCAGATGATTAAAATAATGTTGGCACATATATATATATATATATATATATATATATATATATATATATATATAAATTATTAAGTCTAGTTAGTGTTTGAATGTAAATTACCAGGTATACACCCACTCTAATTTCAAGATGTACCTATTCTCTTAAATATAACCTACAAAAATATATCCTCATTAAAAATTCATTTTTGTGTTTATTGAAAATTTCTTTAAATGAGTTTAATTTGCTTTCAGTAATTGACATTGTTCCACTGGATGTTTATATATATAAATGGTGACACTGGTTAATCCTTTAAAAATGTTTAGAGTTCGTAGACCAGAACAGGTACTTTGTAAAAGTCAACTCCTAACAATAAATCTTAAATTTTGAAAATTAAGTATTCCCTCAATTTCAGTGTATAGCATTGATTTAGTTACAGAATAAAAACTACCATTTACTTTTTAATAAACTAAAACCCTAAAAGTACAAGTCAGATCATTTATATTTTGTATAAACATATGTGAATTTCTGCTATTCCACAAGCATTTCAATCCAGTCTTCAAAGTTGTATACATTTTCTACATGTGGCTTCCTATTCATGTATAAGTCTACATTTTTCATAGTATCTCCTAAAACATTCAGATCTGCTACCAAAAATAAGTCATTTATATTTAATCTAGTCTATCATTTTCCCAATGTTTCTTTGTAGTTTCTTGATGCACATAGAACACAAATAGAAAATGTACAGTGTATTTACTTAATAAAATATGTGGGTCTTTAAGTGATGACATTTACAAGAGCCTTGAAATTTACTCATAAAGTGAAAGTTTAAATATCTAAATATTAGTATATTCAGCCTTTAAAAAAATCCTCTTTAAAGCCCCTTGTACTGTAATTGTCATAGGTAGAAAATGAACAGTTCTATCACCATAAAGTTAAACTAAGTACCTTGCTTTTACATTTAGTGCAAACATTTTATTTGTACATCAAAAATGTATTAGCTCCACTAACTAAACTATGAAGTATTATTCTTCTCAATGGGAATTTTTGTCAGGACAATAAAATATATTTTCTCCAAACTTACAAAAGATACCAAATCTAAAATCAAAATGTTCATTATATACAACTTATTTTTCCCCTGGGCTTTATCTTTTCCTCATCTGACACTGGATTCTTGAGGAAATTTTAATTTGTATGGTCTTCAATTATCTGATATTCTACGTCCTTATCTCTAGAATATCTTTTTCCCTACAAGAATAGATGCTGTCTTGTGGCATAGAAAAAAATCAGGTGTTGAGTCTTATCTCCTTATAATGTGAAGACATCATGAAATGAAAGAAACTCTAGCAGTAGCTACTGAAGAGCAGCCTTAGGGGTGAGAGTACAGTCAAGAGCAGGAGAGCCTGCTATCTTGAACTCACCCCAAGTTCTTTGTATTTTATTTCATTTTTATTCCTTAATTTATGTGTAGGCCTGTGTGTGTGTGCACAAACGAGTCCAGGTTCCTTTGGAAACCAGAGGCATTGAATGCTCCGGGACATAGAGTTACATGAATACTGGGAACAGGTCTTGAGTCCTCTATAAGTGAACTATGCACTATTAGGACTGAGCCAACTCTCAAGCCACACCACAAGAAAGAAAAATGATGCTCAGTGCTTCAGCACCTCCTCAAAAATCATGATGTAATATTTTTATTATCTTTAAACTCTTTTACAGACCAGTCATTATCCCCCTCCCATTCTGCCCTCCTACAATTCCTGATCCCATTCCTCCTTCCCTGTCTCCAAGAGGATGTCTCACACCTCTACACTCCACACATACTGCCAGGCCTCACCATTCCCTGGAGCCCCACATCTCTCAAAGGTTAGGTACACCTTCTGTCCTTGAGGCTAGACCTGACAGCCTCTGCTGTATATGTGTCAGGGACCTCCTACCAGCTAATGTATGCTGCCTGTTTGGTGGCTCAATGTCTGAGAAATCTCAGGGGTCCAGGTTAGTTGAGACTGCTGGTGTTCCTATGGGGTCACACCCCTCTTCAGCTTCTTCCAGCCTTTCCCTAATTCAACCACAAGAGTCAACAGCTTCTGTCCATTGGTTTGGTACAAGTATTTGCTTCTGTCTAAATCAGGTGCTTTTTGGGCCTCTCAGAGGTCAGCCATGCTAGGCTCCTCTCTTTAAGCACACCATAGTATCAATAATAGTGTCTGGCCTTGGAGCCTCCCCTTGAGCTGGATCCCCATTTGGCCTATCACCAGACCTCCTTTCCCTCAGTCTCTTCTCCATTTTTGTCCCTGTAGTTCTTTTAGGCAGAAACAATTCTGGGTCAGAATTTTTGACTATGGGTTAGTAACCCCATCCCTTCATTAGATGCACTGTCTTTCTACTGGAGGTGAATTCTACAAGTTCCCTCTCCCCACTATTGGGCATTTTATCTAAGGTCCCTCACTTTGAGTCTTGAGATTCTCTCACTTCCCAGGTCTCTGGTACATTCTAGAGTGTCCCCCTACCTCTGACCTACCAAGGATTTATATTTCCATTCATTCTGCTGACCCTAGGGGCTTCACTCCTGCCCCCAATACCTGATCGTTTTCCTCTTATTCCCTGCCCCTTCCCCTCCACTCTCCCATTCGTTTATCTCCCTCCCTCTGCTCTCTGTTTTTTTCTCCCTCCCAAGTGAGATTAAAGCATCCTCTCTTGGGCCCTTTGGTTTGTTTATCTTCTTGAGTTCTCAGATTGTACCCTGGGTTTTCTGTACTTTTTTGGTTAATATTCACTTATTAGTGAGTACACACCATGCATGTTCTTTCATGTCTAAGCTACCACACTCAGGATGATATTTTCTAGTTTTATCCATTTGTCTGCAAATCTCATGGTGTCCTCATTCTTCATAGCTGAGTAGTATTCCATTATGTAAATGAACCACATTTCTGTATCCATTCTTCTGTTGTGGAATATCTGGGTTGTTTCTAGCTTCTGGCTATAACAAATAAAGCTTCTATGAACATGGTGGAGCATGTGCCCCTGCGGCATGGTGGGGCATCTTTTGGATATATGCCCAGGACTGGTATAGCTGGATCTTCAGGTACATGTTTCCAATTTTCTGAGGAACCTCCAGATTGATATTCAGAGTGTTTGTACCAGTTAGCAATCCCACCAGTAATGGAGGAGTGTTCCTCTTTCTCCACATTCTTGCCAGCATCTGCTATCACTTGAGTTTTTGACCTTAGCCATTCTGGTTGGTGTAAGATGGAATCTCAGCATTGTTTTGATTTCATTTTCCTAATGAGTAAAAACTTTCAACATTTCGTTAAGTGCTTCTTAGCCATTCCAGATTCCTCTATTGTGAATTCTGTTTTTAGTTCTATACCCCATTTTTTGATTGGGTTGTTTGGATTTTTTGGAAGTTAAGTTATTGTGTTCTTTATAAATTTTAGATATTAGCCCTCAATCAGAGGTGGGGCTAGTGAAGATGTATTATAAAGAGTGTAGTTTCCCTATTTTATTTATCAGCCTGTTTGTCATTTGCATAAATGAAGGCTACTGATGTGCTTGAGTTAATTTTATATCCAGCCACTTTGCTGATGTTGTTTATCAGCTGTAGAAGTTTGCTGTTAAAATTTTTGGGGTGGCTTATGTATACTATACATTATGTATCAGGAAATAGTGATACCTTGACTTCTTTACCAGTTTGTATTCCCTTGATATCCTTTTGTTTTCTTATTGTTCTTGATAGACCTTCGAGTACTATATTGAATAGATATAGGGATTGTTGACATCCTTGTCTTGTCCCTGATGTTAATGGAACTGTTTCAAATATCTCTCCATTTAACTTGATATTGGCTGTTGGTTTATTGTATATTGCTTTTATTATGTTTAGGTATTGGCCTTGAATTCCTGATCTCTCCAATAATTTTAACATAAAGGGGTATTGTATTTTGTCAAATCCTTTTTCAGCATCTAATGCAATGATCATGTGATTTTTTTCTTTGAGTTTGTTTATATAGTGGATTACATTGATGGATTTCCGTATATTGAACTATCCCTGCATTCTTGGGATGAAGCCTACCTGATCAAGGTGAATGATCATTTTGATGTGCTCTTGGATTCAGGTTGTGAGAATTTTATTGAGTATTTTTACATCAATTTTCATAAGGGAAGTTGGTCTGAAGTTTCCAATCTTTGTTGGGTCTTTGTGTGATTTAGGTATCAGTGTAACTATGGCTTCATACAATGAATTAGGCAGTGTTCCTTCTGTTTATATGTTATGGAATAGTTTGAGGAGTGTTAGTATTAGCTCTTATTTGATGGTTTAGTAGAATTCTGCACTAAAGCCATCTGGCTCTAGACTTTTTTTGGTTAGGATATTTTGCTCTTGATTTAACTTTGGAATGTGGTGTCTGTCTAGAAAAACATCCATTTCATCTAGATTTTTCAGTTTTGTTGAGTATAAGCTTTTGTAGTAGTATCTGGAGATTTTTTTTTAATTTCCTCAGTTCCTGTTATTATGTCTCCCTTTTTATTTCTGATTTTGTTAATTTGGATACTGTCTCTATGTCCTTTTGGTATTTGGCTGGGTTTATCTATCTTGTTGATTTTCTTAAAGAACCAGGTTTTGGTTTAATTGATTTTTTTGTATCATTCTCTTTGTTTCTACTTGGTTGATTTCTGCCCTGAGTTTGAGTATTTCCTGCCTACTACTCCTCTTGGGTGTGTATGCTTCTTTTTTGTTCTGGGGATTTTAGGTGTACTGTTATGTTGTTAGTGTGGGATCTCTCCAATTTCTTTATGAGGGCACTTAGTGCTATGAATTTTCCTCTTGGCATTGCTTTCATTGTGTCTTATAAGTTTCAGTTTTGTTGTGAGATGATTGATAGCTTGGGGTTTTGTTTTGTTTTTTTGTTTTTGGTTTGGTTTGGTTTTTTTTTTTTTTTTTTTTTTTGATTTGGTGTAGGTACCTTCCTTGTGTTATAAGTTTGTTTGTTTGTTTTTTAATCCTCTGTAGGGTTGGATTGGTAGATAGATAATGTTTAAATTTCGATTTGTCCTGGAACATTTTGGTTTCTGCATCTATGTTGATTGAGAGTTTTGCTGGTATAGCAGCCTTGGTTGGCATTTATGTATTCTTAAGATCTGCATGACTTCTGTCTAGGATCTTCTGGCTTTCATGGTAGCTGTTGCGATGTCTGGTGTAATTCTTAAAGGTCTGTCTTTGTACATTACTTGGCATTTTTCCTTACAGATTTTAATATCCTTTCTTTGTTCTGTGAGTTTATTTTTTGATTATTATGTAACGAGAGGATTTTATTTTCTGGTCCAATCTATTTAGCATTCTATAAACTTCTTGTACATTTATGGCCATCTCTTTTTTTACTTTGGGGAAGTGTTCTTTGATTTTGTTGAAGATGTTTTCAAGTCCTTTGAACTCAGAATCTTAGCTCTCTTCTATTCCTATTATTCTTAGGCTTGGTCTATTCATTGTGTCCTGGATTTCCTGGGTGTTTTGGGTTAGGACATTTTGAATTTTCTTTTACCTTTTGGTCTATATCTTCTAAGGTATCTTTTATGCCTGAGAATGTCTCTTCGGTTTCTGGTATTCTGTCGTTGATCCTTTATCTGTAGTTCCTTACTTCTTTCCTAGGTTTTCCATTTCTTAGATTGCCTCCGTTTGTGTTTCCTTTATTATTTCTACTTCTACTTTTAGGTCTTTGACTGCTTTGTTCAATTACATCACCTGTTTGTGATTGTCTGTATTTCTTTAAGGGATTTATTTGTTTCCTCTTTAAGGGCTTCTGTCTGTTTTCCTTTATTTCTTTCAGTGAGTTTTTTATGTCCTCCTTAAAAGATTCTATTATCTTCATTAGATAGAATTTTAGGTCAGCATCATGGTTTTCAGGTGTGTTGGTATGTCCAAGGCTTGCTCTGGTATGAGAACTGGATTTTGATGGTGCCAGAGAATATTGGCTTCTGTTGCTTATGGTCTTGCCATTGTCTTTTACCATTTGGTTATCTCTGGTGTTAACTGACCAGGATGTCTCTGTCTGGAGACTGCTACTGTGTCCCAGGATTACAGCAGGTCTTCTGGGTGGATTGTAGCCCTGGCTGTTGCAGACCTATGGGAGGCCTTCAGACTGTGAGGTCTTCAGAGGAGCAGACACACTGATGGTGTACCCAGGCCTCTATAGAACTTACTTAATATGACATTTCTAACTGAAATAATTCAAGTCCACACAAAATAAAAATAAAACTACTTTTCAGAATACATTTAAGTTTCTAATGTATATTAATTTATCTTGTAACTAATTATGAAATTTTATAGGTATTCATTTAACTGTGAATACCATTATGCTATCCTCAGTGTAAAACTATTAAAATATGATTTTTGAAAAATTTACTTAGCTTCTGTTAATTAAGAATTTTGAATGTCTATGTTACAATGAAATTGACTCCTTTTCTGATTTCAATAATAAGATTCTGCTACTTACTGAGCTAGAGAATTTTAATTTTCCATAGAAAAGTAAAGCTTATATAAAACTTATTAATATTAATTTTCACAGTCATTTATTTGTGGACTTAATGTAAGATTTTTTAGCAATCATTAGTATTCATTTTTATATATTTCCAATTAATATAACTATTAAAAATTCCTTACAGTTTTATATGGTATGTTGTTACATTTTGAAATATTATAAATTTTTGTCAATTTTTGAGAAAATTTTTCTCATACCCCAGTAACTTCAAACATGTTTTATAGCAGAGAATGTCCTGTAATAGATTCATTATATTTCTGCCTCTACCCTCTCATAAGTATTGTTACCACCATTAAACATGAGTGAGATTCCTCATCAGTTTTATGAGGCACTGGTATTCAAATTCAACAACAGCTGCATCATCAGTCCTCTCATTGTCAATGTTTTCTTTTTGTTTACATGTATTTTACTAATGTAATTTGGGTTTTATATATTAATTAAATAATTTTCCCTTCCCTCTCTTTCCTTCAAACACTCTTTTGTAACCCTGTCCTTGCTTTGCTGCATAGTAATAGATTCTTTTTTTCTTTAATTGTGGTTATATATATGCATGTGTATATACATGTCCATTTCTAAATACATAAATACAATCTCTTCAGCCTCTATATTACTTATAACAGTCTGTGTAATATTACTTTTACATTTGTTTGCATGGTAGATTATTTAGTATTTTTAACATTTATGTTAATATATAAGCCATATACAATTCAACAGATCCATTACAAGCACATAGTTTAAAATACATACTTTTATGACTATTTAGATTTTCAATGATTTATATATTTGAATCACTGTCACCACTTCTAAAAGAAATCTCACATGATTAAGATAAATTACTTGTATCTCTTTACCTAGCTGTTATTTTAATATGAATCAAAGGTATACTCTCTTTTGTTACTAGATTCTTTATTGCATTGTTTTTATTGTTTAATAATATGTTAGCATAAGTCAGGATCTCAGTTCTCTTTGAAACCAAACAATGTTGCATTAAAAGCATATATTGTGTGATTTTTCCCAAAACAAGTGAAGAACTTTCTGCTCGATGGAGAAGACACCAACAGTATAAATAAAAATTCAATTCAGGTTTATAAACTTGATAAAGCAATGAGTTTATAGAAGTTACTCACAGGAGCATGAATTATTCAACCTCTTGAGCTGCATCAGTAACATATCCAAATATCAACAACTCATGAAAAGTTGAACCACTACAGACATCTCATCTCCCAGTAAATTGTTATATACTCTCAGGGAGCTCTAGAAGACCCTACAGGATATAATAAAAAACTGACAAGACTCTATGTCATCATAAGAGAATGTTAACAGGCGTAAAGTCAAAGAATCTTCTGCCTGTAGTCTTAGTTGCTCTACTTTAAGACAGCAAAGGTCTCGTTTAATCCAGAATGAAGTTACGATCCCGCATACTATACCTTATTTATCCAGACATCAGTTCAGAATCTATTGCCAGTTAAGAATAATGTTGTTGTAAGTTTCAGATCCATTATCAATTGAAATATCTTGTTGATTATCTTTTATACATAAGTCAAAATGGACTTCATGAATCATTTAGTATTTCCATGCTTAATTCTTGAAAAAAAAACCTGCAAATCTACTTTCAAATGCAGCTAAACATACATTATTCAAAATTAGTTCTTTTATTTCCCACATTCATGCTAAGCACACATTTTGTGTAATTTTAGTTATGTACATATAGATGATATTTTGCTCATTTATAACTAGCGTTGTTTAAAAATTGTACTTAAGAATGTGTTTATTATTTTTAGGCAAACAAGTACATAATTCAAAATATACACTTTCATGTCTATTCAAAATTTTTTAATGATTAATATGTTTGAAATATTTTTACCACTTCAAAAACAAATCTCACATGATTAAGATAAACCCTTCAAGTTCTACATTATTTTTGTAAAAAAAAGACTTTTGGTAGTTTTACCTAAACATTTTTCTTAGAATTTTTTTCCTTTTGCAGATAATATGTTAATTTAAGATATCATAGTTACTGTTTCCTGCTATGTGTCCCCCAGTATGCTGATAATGGAATAACCATCTGAAACTGTAAGAAAACTCCCCAATTAAATGCTTATATTTATAAGAACTGTTTTGGTCAAGGTGTATCTTCACAGTAATAGAACTGTAATTATGATATAATGGTAACTTTATACATTATGTGCTAAAGAAAAAAATCTAAAAAATGCTTAGGAAAAAACTACCGAAATATCATGTCAAGTCATATACATTTCTTTATTTGTATATTTACGGTTGTGTTTTGCTTTATTTAAAAATAAAACCATTAAAAAATCACTAATGATTTCAAGATATTATGGACAAGTATGACAAAATGGAAATTTGAACATTCTACTCCATTTTAATACAAGCACAAAAATATACCCTAAAGAAAATATTTCATAATACAATACTTCTAAATAAATAATATTTAAATGGTGATATCTATTTAATAGGGCTTCCCCTGTGTATACTTATGTCCTGGACAAACTATAACCTGAGTAAACAGCAATCAAAGAAATCCCTATTGGAAGTTCTAGTATAATTTTTACCATGGTGAGTGTTATTAAGTTATTAATTATGGTATAATATTTTCCTCTTATTCTTATGAGCTGGATCAACCTTATGTTTCCATTTAAATGGAGATGCATAATTATTTACCTTTTTTTTTTTCTGAGTGATGGTGAAATTACCTCTCAAATATTAATACCGTACTGAATTTCAGTAGAGAATTAATATTTTTATTCATTTTAACTTTTCTTATATTGTTAATTAAAACACTAATTCAGATAGTGACTTATCAAATTTATATGTTCATTAAACACTCAAAGATTTTCTTAATTTATTAAGAAACCAACCAGACCCCCAGAGCTCTCAGGGACTAAACCACCAAAACAAAGAATACACATGGAGGGACCCATGGCTCCAGCTGCATATGTAGCAGAGGATGGCCTTATCTGACATCAAAGAGAGAAGGGACACTTGGTCCTGTGAAGGCTTGATTCCCCAGCACAGGGCAATGCTAGGGCAATGGAGTGGGAGTGGCTGGGTGGGTGGGTAGGGAAGCACCCTCATGGAGACAGGGGGAGGGGTGAGATGGGGGATTTTCAGAGAGGAAACAGGGAAGGAGGATAACATTTGAAATATAAATAAACAAAATAACAAATAAAACCATTTTTTTTTAAATTTTAAAGATTCATTGAATCCCTTTTATATTTACTTATTTATTTATTTATTTATTTATTTATTTATTTGGAGTTTGTTCTTTCTCTTTCATGCTTCTGTTGGACTATGTAAGTTATCACCTTGTTTCATTGGTGATGCCTCTGCTCTACTATCATGGGCTGTTGCTATCTGGAATTTTAAATACCAATAATCTCTTCCTTGTATAACATGGCTTGGCAGTAGTGTTTTAATCAGAGAAGTAGAAAAGCAACTAATACCAGTAGCTTACAGAGACTGTACTCTTCTGAGCAGAATCAGCTACCAGACATTAAGGAAGTAAATATCTTGATGCTAACTATCTGTATGGCAAGATATTAGCAATAAATATATAGTTTGGTCATCTTGATAGATAGATAGATAGATAGATAGATAGATAGATAGATAGATAGATAGACATACAGAGAGAGACAGAGAGAGACAGAGAAAGAGTCTATTTTTTCTGTATTTTTACATTAGTGGTCAATCGTTTCAGTATATTCTTGAACAAATTCCCTTTAGAATAAGTCCACAATGATACTGTTTTCTTGCTAATTTGGAATGTCTTTCTAATATTCATCCATGTTCTTATATGCAGCATCATAATTTTTAGATTCAGTCTGGTTTTATAAGTAAGATTATACTGTTTTAGTATATTCAGCATGACATAAAAATAACTTTTATATCATTATATATAAATAACATATTTCATTGGCCACCTTAGGAGGCTGAAAATGTCAAGGTTAAGGCAATAGAAGATACAGGGTTTACTAAAAGTTTAATCTCTTGCATATATAATGTCCTTTGGAGATACAAATTTAGCTAATAACAATATAAATATATTTTTATTAATCTTATAATTCATTCCATATAAAGAAATATTAAGCCATGGATCAATAGCTGAAAAGCCTTTTAATATATTCAATATTTTTTATGTTGTTTTTACACTTGGTTTAAATTAAAATTATAATTGCATATATAACAGAAGATGAGAATAAAATGAATTTACAAATTATAAAGAGCCCTTTATATATTATTTTGGGCATTTTATCTTAATGACTGTAAATTAAAAGTAATCTTGAATAGTGAAAGATATTTTAAAGTACTGTTTAGCTTTTAAGGTTTGTCCTCTTATATAGAAGATTCAATGTTATCAATTTTACTTCTTTCACATAACAGAAAAAAGTAAATTCAACACAATATTTCAATATAAATTTTAAAATGTATATTACTAAAATTGGAGTCATGACTCATCTGTAATCCCAGAATTTCAGGAGTTGAGGACAGAATATTGCCTTGACAGTATAAAATGATTCATTCTCTAAAACAAAGTATAGTATTGAATTCCAGTAGCACTGGTTTATTCATTTGTAAGAGAAATCTGTGTAAAATATCTTTTACTATAGTCACTAACTCAATAGAATACAAAGACCTTATTAATCAGTGTTATAAGATGTCATTTGAAGTTTCTATGATAAAATATAGACTTTATTCAAATGTATAGTTTAACAAATAAAATGCCAGGAAATGTAACATTTTGCTTTGAAAGTATTAATGCTTTTATTGTTTGGAAAAATGAAAATTATAAATGTTAAATATGTAAAGAACTCATAAAGTAAAGCAAGATACTAGAGATCTCAACAGGAAGTCTTTATTAGTTATATAATATAACACTCATTGTTATATACTTACTGCTTATTTTTCCAATGGTGGTATACAATTTTTTAAATTAAGTGTCTTAAAAATGCAACCCATAATTTTTAAATGGTGTTTTATGTAGTCACTTATTTTACTTATTTCCAGTTTTTAAAGTAATAAAGTGGTTATAATTTTCTTTGTATACTGATATTTAAACATGTTTCTTATTCTTAGGAAATATTCTTAAGTTTTTCTTTTTTTATAAAATAGAAAGTTAGATTTTTAGGTTTGCTTTGTTTTTTTTTGTTTGTTTGTTTTGTTTTTTACATAGGGTCTTGGCTAACTTTGTACTTACTATGTATCCCTATCTACTCTAAATTAATGGTAATCACCCTGAGTTAGCCCTCTTAGTTCTAGGATTACAAGGATGTTCTAAAATATCTGCTTTGGACTTCACTAACTTTTAAAAGAAGGATTATCCCAGTATACTATTATCAAAATTACGCCAGACTAGCACTTTTGTTTCTTTAGGTCAGTAAGAAAAACAAAATAGTTTTATGTGAAATAAAGTGAGGAAGCTATTGGAGACTTGTTCACTTCTTAATCTGCTGTATATATATCCTTGTCCACAAATCACAACCTTTGCATTTGTTAATAACTTCCACAAAAGCATAATTTCCATTTTAATTAATTTTCAATGATTTAGTTTTTACCTGTATGAGGTTTTGATTTTTCTCATATTTCTAGAGCATACTTTGTCTTCTATCAAAATTAGGTTTTCTAAACTGGAAGTTGTAAAGATCCAGTCAGCATTATTGGTGCTTTATGGACTCAATGTCTAAAATGACAAACCAATATATCTTTCAGACTTTTATTATTGGCATTATGAACAAACCATATTAAACTAGTAATTTTTAAAAGGTTGACCTTTCTCTTTTAATATGCCTAGAAATGGCCACTGTATGTAAAGAGAATTTTCATTTAACACATGTGATTTATTTGCACATAGTTTCAGTTTTTACAATGGAATTATCAAATGATGCATACTTGAAGAAGAGATCTAATTCTAGAAAATACCCAGCATAACTTCTCCCTAGTTACACTTCAATGTCAATAAATAGAAATTACAGATACACTGTTTTCTTAATTGTTTACATGTCCTAGAAGCTAAAATTCTTCTGTCAGATTACTTTTATTTTGTTAATTAATCATTTGATTAGTTTCAAATTATGTCCCCCCTTCCTGGTTATCCCTCCACAAACCCCTCATCACTTCCACCCTCCTCTCTCCCCTTTGTCTCTATGAGTGTGCTTCTTCACCCACTCACCCACTCCCGCCTCACCACTCTAGCATCCCCTACAGTGGGGCATCAAGCCTCCAAAGAACAAGGTCTATCCCTCCCAATGATGTCAGATAAGGCCATCCTCTGCTATATAGGTATCTGGAGTCTTGGTTTCCTTCATGTCTATTCTTTGGTTGGTAGTTTTGTCCCTGGGAGCTCTGGGTGGTCCAGTTAGTTGATATCGTTCTTTTTAGGGGGTCACAATCCCCTTCTGCTCCTTCTGTCCTTCCCCTAGCTCTTTCATTGGGGTTCTCAGGCTCAGTCTTATAGTTGGCTGTGAGTATCTGCATCTGTATTGGTCAGGTGTTGGTAGAACTTCTCAGGGAGCAGCCATATCAGGCTCCTGTCAGCAAGTGCTTCTTGACATCAGCAATAGTGTGGGGTTTGGTATCTACACATAGTATAGATCCCTAGGTAAGGCAGTCACTGGATGGCCTTTCCTTCAGTCTTTGTTCCAGGATTTTTCCCTGTAATTCCTTTGGATAGAAACATTTCTGGATTAAAATTTTTGAGATGCATGGGTGGGCCAATCCCTCAACTGGGGGGGGGGGGCGGGCGGGCTGTGGTGACTATCTACTGGAGGTAGTCTCTACAGGTCATATTAATCATAGTCTCCTCTTTGTTGGGTATTTCAGCAAAAGTCATAGCTATTGGCAGCTAAGAGCCTCTTGCTTCCCTGAGTCTGAGACTTTCTAGTAGCTACCCCCAGTTCCCCTTCCCCCATTGCTATATGTTTCTACTTCATTTCCTGACCCTCTGTATTTCTCTCCTGTCCCTTCCAATACCTGTTCCTGCCCTTCCTTTTACTTTCCCTCCCCTTCTTCTTTCCCTCCCAGGTCCTTCCCTCCTTCTACTTTCTGTGATTATTTTGTTGCCCATTCTATGTAGCATTGAGGCATCTACACTTTGGTCTTCGTTCTTCTTAAGCTGCATATGATTTGTGGGTTGTATTTTGGGTATTCTGAGCTTTGAGGCTAAAATCCACTTATCAGTGAGTAAATACAGTGTGTGTTATTTTGTGTCTGGGTTACTGTACTCAGGATGACATTTTTTAGTTCCATTCTTTTGCCTGTGAATTTCATAAAGTCATTTTTTAATACCTGAGTGGTAGTCTATTGTGTAAATGTACCACAATATCTGTATCCATTCTTCTATTGAGAGCCATCTGGGTTGTTTCTATCTTTTGACTATTATAAATAAAGCTGTTATGACCATAGTGGAGCATATGTCCTTAATATATGTAAGGGCTTCTTTTGCATATATGCCCAGGAATGGGATAACTAGGTCTTTTGGTAGAACTATTTCTAATTTTCTGATAAACTATCAGATTGATTTCTAAAGTGATTTTACCAGCTTGTAGTTCCACCAGGAATGGAGGAATGTTCCTTTTTGCCACATCCTTGCAATCACCTGAGATTTTGATCTTAGCCATTCTGATTGGTGTGAAGTAGAATCTCAGGGTCGTTTTGATTTGTATTTCCCTGATGACTAAGGGCTTTGAACATTTCTTTAAGTGCTTTTCAGCCATTCAAGATTCCTCATTTGACAATTCCTTGTTTACCTCTGTACCCCATTGTAATAGGGTTATTTGGTACTCTGGAGTCTAATTTCTTGTGTTCTTTGTATGTTTTGGTTATTAGCCCACTATCAGATATAGGGGACATAAGAATTATGTTTCTCGGCATGTGAACTCATATTATACACTTTTAAATGTTGAAGTAATTGAGGTAAAAGAATACCCTGGATACAGAAGCAACTTTCTGGGAATGTTATTGTCTTTATTTCTTAAGAATTGTTGTAGTTTATCCGGGCAGTGGTGGCACATGCCTTTAATCCCAGCACTTGGGAGGCAGAGACAGGCAGATTTCTGAGTACAAGGCCAGCCTGGTCTACAGAGTGAGTTCCAGGACAGCCAGGGCTATACAGAAAAACCCTGTTTCGAAAAACCAAAAAAAAAAAAAAAAAAAAAAAAAAAAAAAAAAAAAAAAGAATGGTTGTAGTATTAGAAATCAGTCATGCTTGCTTTTATATTATTATTTTCTATATTGCTATTGACTTAAATACTTAAACAAGTGATTTTACTGCGCCATCACTGACTATAGTAGAATACAGTTTGAAAGAATAACTCAGCTTTTAGTGAAATATGAAGAAACAATTATTATTTGTAAAATATAAGAAAATGAATTTTCAGACTATCAGATGCTTTTATCACATTCTTATCAGGTCAAAATCTGCACATACATTATCATTCTCTATATCAGTTAATTCTTCAGCATGATGTTTTATTTGCCTTGTGGGTCTTCATGATACCTAGAATGTTTGCATTTGTTTTCAGATTTTCACATCCTCCAAATACCTGATTTGATAACTTGATCTGCACTTCAGAGAATCTCATCCTGCATTCTACTGTATACTTTTCCAATTTATCATGATTTTTTTAATTTCTATTTGTGTTACTTTCAATTTTAAATTTCTTCAGAAGGATCTTTTAGTTCATAACTCTAGCACTAGCAATTTTTGGAACATGACAGTTTTTTTTTTTCTTTAAAATACAGATGTGTTGACTCACTCCATTAACTGTTAAATAGATTAAAGAAAAAGCAAAATTTATAGACACACAAAAATAATTTTAGCTTTAGGAATAAATATTTGACATGCATAAAATTCAGCAAATTCTAAAAATAGTTAAATATACAGAAATATTCCAAAATCTTACATTACTTCCATTCTAAGAATTTTGTTTTTATTTTCAACAGTGTTTCACTATGGAGCTCAAGCTTGCCTGTATATGCTTGGGATTTTCAAAATCTACTTTAATAAGTGCTCTCTATTGCTTCACCCTACTATCCCTTCTAGCCTACCATCCAAAGGTTCTTTGGTGTAATTCTAATCTCCATTATCAGTATACGTGCAGTCACCCCTAGAGATTGACTCAATCAATTAAGGTCATGTACCAATCTTTGGAATTCCCCTAGTGTGTTTTGAATTGGTCCTGCAAATTTACCTGGCCATCTCAGTCTTAGTAAATGGTAGAGCCCCACATGCTGGACTCCTGCAAAATAAAATGTTCTTTGCTTTTGCATACTATTTGAGTCATTCTACCATGAATCATAGACCCTTATAATACAACCAGAAATTGCCATTTCATGCCTGGAACTTGTAATTCTCCTATGTCATAACCAGATTTGTGGTTTTTCACAAATGTACAGCTGTTCCTGATTGTACAGTCCTTAATTTTTTCATTTGTGAAACCAAAAATCAAATTATAAAACCGAGTAATGAAGTATTGTCATATCCTTATATTATTTTCCTCAATTTTCAGTTTTTCCTATCTGAATATGAAAAATATATTATATAATGTTTTATGATCTTTTCAAATTGACTTTCTGATTCTTTTGGAAATACTGATAGAAAGTATTATTCATTGTCTGGAACAATTCAATATAGTTTGTATTTACTGAAGTTAAATTTTGAAAATATTCCTACTAGTAGGTAGGTGATATAAAAATAAATAAGGCATAGTCTATGTACTCTAAAAGTTTATAATCCACTTATTGCATATAAATTGCAAAATTTTATATTTATATGTCATAGTAAATATCATAAGGGAAATATAAACAACTATCCAGAAAGAAATTATTACTTCCTGGTGTTTTCAGTGAAGATCCCACAGAATGGGAAAATAACAATGATAAGCTCATACATTTTTTGGTAAAAATATAAATGGTACATTGTGTGTGTGTGTGTGTGTGTGTGTGTGTGTGTGTGTGTGTGTGGTGTGTGCATGTATTATCTGTGTGTATGGTTTATAAATGTGAGTGTGTATGTTGTTCACTCCCCCCACACCCCTCACATACACACATACACACACCTGAAACCTAGAGGAGAACTTTGTCATCTTTCTCTATTACATCTCCTATTTTTCTTTAAGGCAGGTTCTTTCACAGGAACAAAAGCTCAGTATTTTTCTAGGTCATTGACTATCAGCCTTATGCAATCTGTCTCTGGAGCTCAAGAGATGGTTCAGTGATTGAGAGCACATATTGCTCTAGTATAAGACCCCAGTTTTGTTCTAAGAATTCACATTAGGCAGCACATCCACACATGTAACTCTAGTTCCAGGGTATCTTTTTTTAATTATTATTGATTAAATTTATATTTCAAATGTTGTCCCCCTGCCTGGTTTTCTCTCCACAAACTTGGAATCCTTTCCCCCTCCTCTTTGGCTCTATGAGTGTGCTCCTCCTCCCACACACCCATTCCCACCTCATCACTCAAGCATTCCCTTATGCTGAGTCATCATGCCTCCAGAGGACCAAGAACATCCCCTCCCATTGATGCCAGATAAGGACATCCTCTGGTACATATGCAGCTGGAGCCATGGATCCCTCCATTTATGCCCTTTGGTTGGTGGTTTAGTCCCTGGAACTCTGGGTAGTCTGTTTATTTGATATTGTTGTTTTTCCTAGGGGGTTACAATCCCCTTCAGCTCCTCAGTTCTTCTCCTAACTCTTCCATTCTAGTTCCCGGGCTCAGTCAGATGGTTGACTGTGAGTATCTGCATCTGTATTAGACAGATGCTCTAAGAATCTCTTACAACCCTTTACTTGTCTCTATTGGTACTTGTATATAACCAGAAACACACACTCAAAATTAAAAATAAAAACTCTGAAAAATGAAAGAATATATCTGTATAGAATAACTTGGTGAATTTTCTGGGACCCATTGAGGGAAAGTAAAATTTCAAAGGGTCACATGTTAAACTCTGCTATGTTACAGTTTTATAGGAAATAATGATGGTATGAGAATGGAACCCTGTTAATAAGAGCAAAACACTTATGGAAAGAGAAAGAAAGGCCATATCTCTTTCTTTATCCAGGAAAATTAGCATCATCAAAACCTAAAAATGCTGGTACCTTCATTTTGGTCTTCTAGTATCCCAAACCAAGAATAATACAGAGCTGTTAATTAAAATGCTCAATTTGTTAATATGTTGTCCTAGCCCAAATTTCCTAAAGAAATATGAGCACATCATAATGATATTATCTTTTCCAGTTTTCTATAATAATAGTAAAATAAAAGCAAAGAGCTAGTGTAATACAAAATTTGGGAAAATACAAAACTTGGGAAAATCCAATTGAAGGTTAGACAAACTTACTGCTTTGGGTGTCTGGTAGGCATGCCAAAGGTCAATGATCTGTTAGGAGCACATGACAAAATGAATAATTTTATCAAATGAACAGGATGTGAAGGAGAAAGAAGAAGGGATCACTTTATAAAAATTCCACTTCTGAGCATATCCTCAATACCTTGCGCTCTAACCCTAACTCCTACTTGTTCCTAGCTAAATTCATAAGTTCCAAGATCAGGCACAATACATTTACCTTTATGGAGCACTTATCTAAAATATAGTTCACGTTTTTAAAATTACATAATTTTGGAGATGGAGAATAATTTTTGGTTGTCAGGAAATAGTGAACAAAGTGAAAGTTATACATTTGAAAGCAAAAAGGTGGTTCTGTCTCCGTCATAATTATGCTTAACACACAACTACATATTGAAATAAAAGACACAGAACAAAACATATATAGATTGTATCCATGGCAATGTTAAGATAATGTTAATGATAATGATAAAAGAGTTAAACAGAAATAATCCTCGATTCTTGCTTCATGGACAGGTAATCTTTGGGACAGTGGGCTGTAAGAGGCAGTGGGGTACCCAGTTGAGTCTACTTGGAACCCCATAGACTCTAAAGGGACAGTAGGGGTTTGGCGGTACTCCTGGGCCTCCTGGTGCCTCTCACTTAGCTTCAGCCCTTCACAGCCCCTCCCACAGAGGCCATCTGTCACATAGGAACAGTGCCTCAGGCTCTCCCACTCTCAGACCAAGCCAATAGGACTTACCTGCTACCAGACCCTAACCCACCCACAAACTGTATATAAGAACCCTATTTGGAATAAGTAAAGGTGTGTGAGAATCATCCCATTGTCCGAGAGTTTCTGTTGCAAGAGTTGTAACACTTGGGAAGTGATCTGCTCTCCTGAAGCACCTTCAGGACGTTCCTCTCCTTGCCAGCTAGCTGGCACCGTACCAGCTGAGCCTGGATTGGCTCAGTCCAGAGCAACAGGCACAGTACCTGGGAGCAACTGGGTAGTGACAGCAGAGACTTGGGTAGAGGCAGCAGCGGAGGCAGCAGAGGCTATACCCCCTCCCTGCTTGCACTCGATCCCCTTGGCCTGAACCCCCGCACCTGGCCAGGCTGGAGATCTTCGTAGGAAGCCTTCCAGAATTGGGACCCGCAGTAATTCTATGTATTTTCATAGGATGTCATGAAAAGTAGGCTGTAGTGTATAATCTTAAAAATACCCACACTTTCTCAAGCTAGGTGCCAGCAATGGTGTTCTTGCCCTGCCCCCACAGCTACACCTAAGTGGCCCTCTAGCCCTGAATTCCCACAGCTGGTTACTGAGCTGACCAAACCAGTGTTTCCTGAAAATGCCTGCAGCTACCTCAGGCCATCTCTGCCAGTACCACAGCTGCCACTGGGCTGTGCCTTCTTACTTTCTCACCTAAATCATAGCAAATGGAAAACACCAGACAGTTCCAACACTTTAAAACAAGCCAGATTGCACAACAACTGCTGGGCAAAGAAAATCCTGCCCCATTTTCCTTACCCTCTTCACCCTGTGTAAGCCGCAAACTATCAGTTCCCTGAGAAACCTAAATGTTCACAATTTTCTTTGCCCCACTGCCCTCTTGCCTGACCTGAATCCCAATCTTCTCCTTTTCCTGGCCTGCCTGGAAATTCCTACCTCCATATCTTTGCCAATGATTTGCTTCTGACATCTTTATTAGCCAATCAACAATTAGGGAAATAATTAGGAAAAGAATCAGGGAAATTCCCTCTACAGCAGCAGCCTTTTGATATTTCATTACTACTGTGTTGTGTTTCAACAAGAAGAAACAAAATTTCATTTTTCATGATGTTTTATAAGTTATGTATCTTTTTCTGGTTGCCACAGGTTATTTCCATTTACTTAAGTCATTACAAAATTTTATTTTCAGATAATTTTTAGGAAAAGTTTCTCATTTTAAATTAAGGACTATTTTTCCAGTAGTCATTTTAGATAGGAAAAAAAGAAACATTCATTTCCTTCACTATAACTATTGAAGAAGAAGGTCTCATTCCAAGCAAGTGTCTCAATACACTAATCAGCAAATTCGATAAGAAATGAGAACTTGCCCTCCAGTATTGGTGAAGACTGTAAGTATATTCATATTATGTTCATTTTCTTTTAATGTGCATGAGCATTCAGTAGCAGAATTAGATTTTACAGCCAGGAGCTCTGGGGACAACAATAATTCTATTTATTGCTCATTCTTTTTACAATGATAGAGTGCTAAATAGGGACTTTTCTTCTCCTGATCATCTATATACCACTAATAGAAAACATGTGTAAGTTCATATATATTCCTTTAAAAAGGTTCATAGAACATTGGTATGCCCATGTAACAAAACTCATAAATCCTGTCACCAATTCTGTGATAGCAAGAGCATTTCCAAGTCCTTAATCCCACATCTCAGATCACTGTTAAACTTTCAAATACCTGAAGGATTTAACAGAAGAGGTGAATTCTGGTGGAAATCTTGGTGCAGAGTGAGACTTGTTTAGTCTCATTGACATAACTTTCATGAAGATAAATATTGTTACTAGTTCAAACTCACTCTTACACTGACACATCTCAGCAAGGTCGAAGATCAGACATTCTTGCCACTGTTTCTCTTTATACTTGCCGCTTCTCCTGGCTTTGCTAGACATGCTTTGTATGCCTAGGCAGTACATCCTTGCATCAATTAGTTCCACATCCTACTCTTCTGTAGAAGCCTGGTTTTCGAAGATTCTGTGGGGTATCATCACCATTACCTCACAGAATTTTGATCATTTTATTACCATGTCCACTCTGCTCTGCTGCCTGCAGGCTCTTTTCACTGTGTAGGACTAGGAAGGGGTACATGTTTGACTTCCTACCTTATTCTGTGCCTCCCTATCAATTGTTTGTTGGCAATTGTAGAATAGGTTTGGCAAACTACACCTGTGGAGCAGGTCATACAGGCAGCTACTTCTTTCTCTGATTCTGCAGCCTGCCAAAGGTTCGTACACACCGTCTTGTACCTCATATCTTCAAGCCATCTGTTCTCTTCCCATAAAACTGGTGAAATAGCTCAAGGGAGTCCTTTTCTTCAGGTGCCATGATCCCCAAAGGCAACCACTTAGGCATATTTTAAATTTTATTCTCTCTCTTTTTTTTAAACAAAATCAAATGAAGCAAGATGGCAAAGGCATGATTCTGTGGGTATATTTTCAATGTTAAATTTCAGATAAAAATACAACAATATAAGAATTGATTGTGAAAGTAGGGAGGCAAAATACTTGGGGCAGAAGGTTAAACATGTGTGGGCATAGGAATATTGAAGAAAGCAGAAGCAAAAAAGATAACAAAAGAAAAGTGTTTGAAAAATGATGGGGAAATCTACTACATCAAAACCCACTTTAAAAAATCTAGCAGGCGTGCAGCTCAGTTTTCTTGTAGGTCCCAAACGCTTGAAACTAGGACTATCTGTAAAGCTGTTGCCTATCTGTAGAATACATTCCCCTAACTGAACTGCCTTGTCTGGCTTTAGTGGGAGAGAATGTGCCTGAACCCAAAAAGACTTATTTGCTACAGTGGGGGATACTCAGGGGAGGCTCCACCCCTCAGAGGAGAAGCAGATTGGGGAGGGACTGTGTCAGGGGGCTGAGAGAAGGAGGCAGTGATTGCGATATAAAGTGAATATATATATATATATATATATATATATATAATATATTATATATATATATTTGGAAGCAAAGTAGAATGATTGTTATTAAAGGGAGGGGAAATACTAGGGCTTTAGGATTTCATTGTATGGGAAGGGGGTGGAAGAGATAAGTAAAAATGCACATCACACACACTAAATAATAGAAAACAAAACAATCTTATTGACATAGCAAAATTATAAATAGTAATTAATTTAAATTTTGAAAACCATAAAAGATTTATGAAGAAAAATGAAGACAACCAAAAAGTTTTTCTACCTAAATACATAAGTACTAAAAATAATATAGATACAATCATTTATATTGATACAAATGCTCAATAGTGATTTATATTTACTAAACAATATATACTATAGTGACATTTATATTACCATTTAATGTTTTATTGATTTCATTAAAAATCAGAAAACCAGTATTTTTAAAATTTTCTGATATTCACTTTTTTATCACTTGAGAAAAAGTTCTAAAAAGAAAATGTTTTCATGTGTATAATCAGATTTGTGTTTATAAGAATAATTAGAATATTAAAGTTAATTCATTATGTAGGTCAGGCTGTCCTGGAACTTGTAACAATTATTACTAAGCCTTTCTAAGTTTCTGAGATTTACAAGTCTGAACTACCACACATTGTCCAAGTCTATGGATATTTTTTATCTATCTTTTGGCATATTAGAGCTAAGAAAGTATCAGAAGAACAATTTCAATGGATGATACACAGAATTAGAGAAGGGTGTCAGATAGAAAACAAATGGGCCATGTTTTCTCTCATTTATCTGTCCTAAATTGGTTTTTGGTTATATAAGTTATTTTATGTGAGAATATGTGAAGATGAAAAACTAAGCTGTACTAATATTAGGGAGAATGGTGCTTGTGACTACTGTGAATACAGGGAAAGTACATGAAATGCTTGAAATAAATTGTCTACATGAAACCTGATACTGTTAATGAACCCAAACCATCTTTAAATATATGTTAAAGCAAATTCGCAAAAAGGATGAAAATTGCATGGCCAGAATTGATTTAAAGACAAAAAACGAAAGTGATAGAAATAGACCCCGCCCCCCCCCCCAAGTAACTGGTCAAATATTCTTAGACTGAGCTACATTTAGTTTACTGATGATGGCATTAAACTCATTCTATAGGCCAGGATGCCCTCAAACTTGCAATCCTCCTATGTTTGTATCCTCAGAAAGATAATGGGCCTATTTCAAATGCTCTAGTCCAGTACAAGTGTATTTAAACATACTCGGCTTAAATAAATCTCAAGGTTTTCATTTTTGACTTTTCAATTGTTGTGAGAAAGAAATATACTCACGATATTAAATTCTTATTATTTATCTCTATATTTTCTGTATCTCTGGCAATCTGATTTGCACATGAATGTGATAATTTTCCACTCTTAGAGTAATTTTTTGAAAATGGAAACAATTTTCACATCTTCTTGATATTATTTTATCCTTAGTTGATAATTTGATATAAGAATGCAAATAAGATTTTGACCAAAATATTACTGATCCTATATATAAAATAGAATTGTAAATAGAATCTAGACTGGGTCAACTGCTTAGAAATATTTTCCTACCCTTTCTTATATGAAATCAATATTATTGTTCATTAACAATTGTGTGTATATACAAGCCAGTAATGCCAAAAGAAACAAAAACAAAAACAAACAAACAAACAAAGAAACCTAGACAGCACCGTCCCCTTTGCCTCTATTGAGGTAATTTCAAATTACAAATTTGTATTAATTCATCACTTCACCTGGTTTGACCAAGGGCATATGCAAAGAGTGAATGATTTCTGGCCATAAAAAGCCAATCACATACCTAAATTTGCTTGATGAATAAAAAGATAATTCAAAGAAGAAACCAGTTAGCTTAAAAAGAAGGCTTCAAAATTGAATCAGCCATGAATGAAAATGTTTAAAAAAAAAAAAAAAAAGAACTTCAAGCAATATCTTCCAGCCACTTAAGTAGTGGGTATAGACATTCACACATCCCATTGGCAACAGCACTGATGCCAATTTACATGTCTAATTGACATTTTGGTGGCAGTTAAGGATAGTTTCATGTCTGAAATGAATAAATGAGCAAACATCACATTGTTATATGTTACTAAAAAGAACTAATGGAATTAGCATTTTACCCAATGGATGTATTAACTGTGTAAAATTAAAATTGTAATTTTATAAATACATTTCAGTTCAGGATATTTTCTCAATTCAACTGTAATTATTTATGTACTATCCATTTTTAAACTCTGATTTCAATAATATCCATTTGTTGTGGATAGCCTTGTATTTTGATCCTAGTTTCACTTTCCTGGGAGGGTCTGCGAGGATGATTGAGTCTGTACACAGGTCATGTCTTGTGAACCTTCTGTCCAATTAAAACTTGTAAAATAAAGGCTAGAGCCAGTGATTGGGCAGTAGAAGGGGAGGCAGAGAAAAAGGCTTAGGGGAGGAGAGAGTGAGAGGAATTCGATATAAAAGGTAGAAGCGAGGTAGTAGCAGAAGGAAGTCAATGGTTGAAGGGGTAGGAAGCCAACAACAGAGGAGCCAAGCTAGAAGGACAAGAACGAGGTCTGGAAAAACCGCAAGTTATAAGGGATCTCATAGCTGGGGAATAGAGTAGTGTAATGGTGAATCTGCCCAATCTAGGCGTTTCAATTTATACCATAATTATTGAGTTGTATTTTCCTTTATTGGTTTATTTGGGTCAGAGATTTACCCCAACATCCATTTCTTCTTATAAACTACTTAATACAGAACACTGTAAAATACTATGTCGGCAGAGGAGGTGTACTGAAATAAGAAACTAAATTACTTGTTTCAGTTATGTTAAAGGTTAAAAGTATATAATCTTAATGAAATTCAATATAAACACAGGTATAGATTCCCTATAGTTAATTAATCCACTGTTTTGAAATTTGTCCAAATATGGTTTGAATTTTAAATAGCCTTTTAAAGATATGATGAATTCAACAAAATCCAGAAACTTTATAAATTTATGTAGTTGTGAATCTAGTAGTCCTATTTGATTGAAATCTAATTAGAAATCTATGGTGAGAAATTTTTATCTGCATATGTAATGATATTTCCTTGAGAAAAAGAAAATAATACAGATAACACAATTAAGATGAAAATGAAAGACTATTCTATTCTGGTAAAGGAATGACTTCTTACCCTTCTCTAGTTGTTGTATCATTATTTTTTTAATTCTTTAAAGACAATCTTATATTGGAGACTGAAATATTTTATAAAATTAATATATAGGTGTCAAGAACCATAGTCTAGCAATGATGGAAATAATTATAGAATTTGAGCCATACATATTTTATTTGTGTGATTTGTTGATAGTATTTTATTCTGATTTACATGAATGTTTTACATTTCTAGCAGGCATCTGACATTTATTTCATAACTATTAACATGAATGAGAAGTCATATTCTTCCAATGAGAGCTCTACCCTAAGGCAAAAGAAATCAAGATATAGAGGAAAGGAAAAAAATCAGAAAACCTGTGTCTCAAAGCTTTATCCAACCTGTGTGACATGAGGTCACTTTAAAATGACTCTTCTTAGAAGAAGAGTCATCAAGATCCATAAAATGGACCTACAGAGATGGCTCAGTAGAGTGCTTGTTGGACAAGTGTAAGCAAGTACTTAAAATCCTCCAAACCCATGTAAAGACAATACATGTTTATAGACCCAGTATTCCTATAAAGAGACAAAAGTTTGGATGGAATGTAGAGACAGGAGATTACTCAGGAATTTGGAGGTCAGCTAGCCTGGCATATCAATGGTAAACAATAAAAACAGAGAGCTATCTTCAACAATGAGGATAGTGAAGACTGGAATTTATACTTGTCCATTGACTTCCACATGCATGCTGCGGCAAATTCATGTGATTACACACACACACACAAATACACACACACACACATACACAAACAGCAGCAACAACAACAATAACAAAAGCAAAAGTCAAGAAGGACATGATGCAAGTTTTATTTGAGAATTTTCATTGATTATATTCATGGACACCATGAAGCAATTAAAGCTTTAAGGCATCTTGAATCAATGAGGAGATCAGTAACACAGGAGCAACTTTAGCATTAGTTGGTTAAGTGACAGGGAGAAGACAACTAAAGTAGGTAAAAATTTTTAGTTGACAAATGTCACCTTGGGATGGTAGGTAAAGAAAAGAAATAAAAGGTGAGGCTATGAAGAGTGAATTGCAGCATTTCCAGGCTTAGAATATTGTATTAAAGTATTATCTACTTAAGGTTAAAGATACACAGAATAAAACAAAGGGAAAATCCTGAGTCAATACAGATTTCCATTTGAATATTATTTTTATGCATGGACAGATGAAATTTCTTTAATCTTCCTTGGTATTTGTTGTTTAGCAATATTTCTTTTATATTCTCTTTTTCCATTTTAACTTTTTGAATGGAATAAATGATTCTATTATTAATTAGATGTCAAGGTTATAATGCAGTTAACCTCAAAAAAGAAAATAGGTGAAGGCCACTTGAATGAGTTCAACTTGGAACCATGATCTTTTTTCCTCCTTGATTTAGAATATTTTTGATTAGTGAATTGAGCATTTTACAACTGTGCTTTCTGAGTTCTTTGGAATACATTTGTCTCAGATTATGGTTTTTTTTTTCCCCAATAAGTGCTGTTAAATAGCGCCTTAAAGGAAACAGCATACTTTTGCTCTGCTGTGGCTTACTGTGCTATTATATCCTCACTCAGAAAGTGAGTTTCTATTGTTAAATTTTTTTTTACATATCAATTGTACATAATGATTGGTTTCATTATGGCTTTTTCATAGATGGATATAATCTCTTTTCATCATGTCACTTCCATTTTCCTTTCTTGTTCTCTTCTATTTCTTCTGAACTTTCTTCTCCTGACCTAGACCCCTGCTATTACAGCATCTTTTCCATGGTTGTCTTTCTGAACTCTTCTTTGGTGACACACTGACTTCAATTAGGAGTATGGTTGAAATGTGCATGGGCACTTTAATAGTAAAAAAATAATGTTTCTTTCTTCCACAGAAACTATTGATTGCCTTTGTATCTTCATGGAGAGATGGGCCCTATAACTTATTTCTATCAGAGCTTATTTATATTCATTCCTAAATATGAATTCTTTCAACAAATACTTGCCTATACTTAAAAACTCTTTTTATAAATATGGACTTAAAGAAGCTGTAAATTATGAGTTCTCTATGAAAACCTTGTTGGAGCTATTTTCAAGATCAGGAAGGAATCTCTCAAGTAATAAATCAGTGAGTTATTTATAAGTCCTCGAATATTAACTAATTTATTTAACATCCACATAAATGACTTAAATTAATTAATGACTCAGAAAATTTACTAGACCTTGTAAAACAAAAAAATTCCTCTATGTGCTTCATATTCTTTCAAGATATGACAGACCTTAGTCTTAAATGTTCACTTAAAAATAATGTGATATTTAAAACTAAATTTGATTATTATTTTTATTATACTTATTTATTTGTGATGTGTATTTTGTGTTTGTGTGTGTATTTGTGTGTGTGTTTGTGCATCCATTTTATAAATGCCTGTGTGCACTTGTAAGAGCCAGAGTGTGAAAGTCAGATAATAGTTTGCATAAGTTGTTAGTTTGTTAGTTTTTTTTCCCAACATGTGTGTTCTAGGTATCAAAATCAAGCTGTTAGGCTTTAAGTCAAACATTTAACCCATTGAGGTAGCTTGCTGGACTTGCATGATGGATTTTAAAATGTCAAATTGTAAACAGGGGGTACATTTTTATAACTATACATCACTAACTGGTGAACTACATTGTAATTTTGTATTTTTCCACTAAATACATTGAAGTTTCAATCATATAAAAATACATTATTCATGTGTGTGTGTGTGTGTGTGTGTGTGTGTGTGTGTGTATCTAAGTGACACAGCATTAGATGTTTCTAGATTGATATAAAACATGTTTGGACCCAAGGAATCTAGTATATTTTCCTGGAAAGAATAGAAAATCAACAACTGAAGTGTAACTAAAATAACCAGACAAGGATAAAATAATGGTGTTCAATTATTTCCACACAACTATCAACAGCAGTAAGTCAAATATGATCAGAAGGATTAGGAAATGTATTAAAGGAGCCAGGAGGAAATAGAGCATTTTTAGAATAACACAAGACATTTGAAGGTGTCACTGTCAGTTTCTTGAGCCTTCTAATTCTATGAAAAATATCCTTCTTATAAACTTGACATCACATATGAAACAGATTTAGCAAGAGTTAGGGTCAAGTTGTCACCATTATTAAAGTCCACAGGAGCATTTGCACCCTGGTAATGTATACTTTCTAAAGAATCTACTACTTCCCATAAAATACCACCAGCTTGGGACCAAATTTTCTTTTTCTTTTTCTGTTTTTTGTTTTTTGTTTTTTGTTTTGTTTTTTTTTTTTTTTTTTTTTTTTTTTTTTTGAGACAGAGTTTCTCTGTCTGTCTGTCCTGGAACTCACTTTGTAGACCAGGCTAGCCTTGAACTCAGAAATCTGCTTGCCTCTGTCTCCCAAGTGCTGGAATTAAAGGCATGTGCCACCATTGCCCTGCTGGGACCAATTTTTCAAATATATTATTCTGTAGGGGACATTTTATACTCAAAAAATAAAACACAATGAAATTAAACTTTCTTGTGAAACTAAGTATATCCATTTGTTATCATAAATAGACACTAACAAATGCTTTAAATGAGAATTTGTCACATTTTCACTTTTCAACATATATATGTGTGTGTCTGTCTGTGTGTGTGTGCTATGATTTCAGATTACTCAAAGAAGATTACTAAACTATCAGATGTCAAAATGGATGATTGAAGAAATATCAAATATATGGCTTTTAATCTGTTTGTAATCTATCCTAATACTTAAGAGGCTGGGAAAAGAGGATGACTGACTTTGAAACTAGCCAGAACTACAAAGAATAAGCCAAACATGCAATGGGTTTAGAGGGAGGATTGTATACAGCTAACATTAGGTTCAGTGACACATACCTCTTCTTTAGAATTTGTTTCTCAATTTTGAAAGCATTGATGAATACATGCTCAATTCAAGACCAATCTGAGCTACATACTATCAAAATGATTGTGGATATAGCTGATTGGTAGAGATATTGTTTATTATGCCTTGAATTTAATCCTAGCACTGGAATAAAAAAATGATGTAAATAGTCTTTGAATGATAGGTGTAGTGACACAGACAAGAAAAGAGTCTGGTTAGAGAAAGTGTAAACTTCCATGTTCCTCCTTACTCATGAACCAGAATAGCAGAAGTAGCACTTATGAGGTCAAAATAAATCTTGAAATTATCTCTGCCGAAGCATGCCCAAACAACCCTCTGATAATTTTCTAATGAGAAAAATGTTGAATGTATACTGATTGAAAATATAGGCCAGTGTATTCGTATTTCCCCATGTGAAAGATACAGATAGGTAGAAATTACCACAAATTTTGAAAACACATTTTATTCTGTAACTACTGACAGTAAATGGTTCATATTCCATTTGTGCCCTAACTGAACAACTTAAAGTGAGAATGAGAGAGAAAGAAGAGTTTGGAGGCCTTGTTGAGCCAGAAAAGTGGATAAAATACAATGGGCTGGTCAATTTAAGTGTGATTAGGCTAGCTGTGTCTGCTAGTTGGTAGTTCACAATGCTAGGATTCTATCTTCCCAAGGAGACTGGAAGCCAGAAGTATCATCCCTCCTAATGATTATGCTTCAAAGGAAAGGCTCTCAAGTATTTGAGAGAGATGCTTTTGAGTTGCAAGAGACATTTCTTCACAGTTGTAAGAACTTTTTAGTAAATGCACTGAGAAATTGGAATCTGGTGCCTGTCATCATGTGTTGGATAGAACAAATAGTCTATTTTCTTTCTCAATTGAACTTTCTCAGGCAGAAATTTTAATGGTTATCTGGGGTTATAGTGAGGATACAGCCTATGCTGTTATAAGTAATATGAAAGTTTGGTCAAGTCTCAGAGTGCAGTAGTTTGGAGAGAGTTGACAATAAAATAAAATGCTTCACATATACTTAAGAGAGAAGTCTAACGAAGAGTACAGATAAAGGCTCCTGATAATTGTAACTCAAAATAACAAATTAAATGTATGAATGCAAATATGGTTAAAAAGTATGTCTTGCTTGGAAAGGCCAAATTGTTGAGTATAGGCAACTTCAGAGCTAGCAATACCTTACCTGTGCTTTTAATGTAAAGTGAGGAGGACAGTTTTCACATGGAATCATGCAAATTAAACCTTCCATATTTCATGATGATCAGGCCTAAAAAAGCAAGACTCACACACAAGATTTAAAATATTCATTAAAGAATGAATATAGGAATCAGCTAAACAGGAATAAAAATTCCTCATAAAAATATTCACAAAAGTGAAATTTCTCTGTAGCAATTAAATTTGAATTATAAGTAAATATATGAAACATGGGTTTCTAGGGCATACACTGTGTGATTAAAATAAATTTTTATAAAAAAAAATAAGAGTAATATACACACGCACACACACACACACACACACACACACATTCTTGAAATTGTGTAACACACAAATATACAAGGTTTAAGAAGTTAACATATTTTCTGGTCTGCAACTTCACCCAGCAGTAGATCATGTGCTCCAGCTCCCTCTCCATCCCCCCACACACTCAGAGACAGTTTGACCCCCCAAGAAGTTCTGAAACTATCAGGTTCACAGGTGAAACACTCCTACCCAAATACCTGGCCTAACTGGAACCCCTATTCAGTTCCAGCGGATGCAGATCCTTCTCTCCCTCCTAAGACACATCTACTTCTTGTGCACAATTGCATGCAGGAGCAGCCTCATCATACTCTGACCACACCCAGAGACAATTTAACTCCCCATGAGACCCAACAAAACTAGGCTCACAGGTGAGATTCCCCCATACCCCAATACCTGGACTAACTGTGTCACCCCATATCCCCGGGGCTCAGAGGACAGAGGTTCTCCTGCCCTGCCAGAGACATATCTTCCTTTCAGGCCTGCAACTGTGCCCAGGAGCAGATCTTGTGCTCTGGCCCCATCACTACCACCATGCTACCCCCTCCCCACAGACACACCTAGAGACAACTTGACTCCCAGGAGTTCTGACTCAGAGTCACAGGAAGTCCTTCATAGCCAGGATCACAAAATAGGCACTCCAGACCCCTTCCCACACTCAGAAACAGACTGACATGAGGAAGTTCATCATAATCAGGTACACAGGAGGGATAGACTCCAATCAGAGATAGCAAGACCAGATAACCAGGTGGTGAGAGGCAAGCTCAAGAACATAAGCAATCAAACCATTTGATATAGAAGCTACTTGGCACCATCAAAATGCAGTTCTTACATGACATAAAGCCCTGGATACCCTAACACACCTGAAAAGCAAGATTCTGATCTAAAATCTCATCTCATGAAGATGATAGAGAACCTTAAGAAACACATAAATAACTCCCTAAAAGAAATATAGAAGACTACAGGTAAACATGTAGAACTCTTAAGGATGAAATGTATAAATCCTTTCTAAAAATACAGGAAAACATGATCAACTGGTGAAGGATGTGAACAAAATCATCTAGGATCTAAAAATGGAAATAGAAAAAAATAAAGAAATCATATCAGATTACCAGCTTGTCTGCTCCACTTAAGACCCCACAATTTGAAGGCCTCCCAAAGTTCTGCTGCTTGCGGGCAACAGGTAAGGGACCCTCCTAAACAAAGGCAGCAGCTGGGAACCACAGTGGACTTGGGAGCCATCACCCCTACCCCAAAGCCCCTGCCCCATTAATTCTACTCCACTTCTGACCTGTGCCTTCTGACAGGGCAGATTACCAACTTGTCTGCTACTCTGAAGACACCACAGTCTGAAGGCCTCCCAGGAATTCTGCTGCACACAAGGTAACAGACTCCAGAGTCTGAAGGTGCCTCAGAACAGCAGCTACACACAGGGCAACAGCTTGACTGCTACTCTGAAGAGCCAACATTCTAAAGGCCTCCCAGAAGATCTGGGATCATGCAAGACAACAGATCAGCAGCTTTTCTGATACTCTGAAAACCCCACAGTCTGAAGGAGTGCCACTAAAGTCAGAGCAACAGGTCACAGGTGTACTAGCCCCTCTGAAGAACTCATAATCTGAAAGTATCACAGGAGGTCTGCTGCATCAGGGCTGTAGTCCTCCAAGGAGACCTGAAGCAACCCAGAAACACAAGATACAGGCTACAGACAGAGACATCCAGACCAGCTAACACCAGAGATAACCAGACAGTGAGAGACAAAGACAAGACCAATAAGAACCAATATAGTTGGTCATCATCAGAACTCATTGCTCACACAACAACAAGCCCTGGATAGACCAACATACCTGAAAATCAGGAAGCTGACCTAAAATCCTATCTCAAGCAGATAATATAGTCCTTTAAGGAGGATATAAATAAATCCCTGAAAGAAATACAGGAAACCACAGGTAAACAGGTAGAAGCCCTTAATGAAGAAACAAATAAATCCCTTAAAGAAATACAGAAAAACACAATCAAACAAATGAAGAAATTGAACAAAGTAATCCATGACTTAAAAGTGGAAATAGTAAAAATAAAGAAAACACAAATGGAGGCAATACTTGAAATAGAAAACCTAGGAAAGAGATAAGGAATTACAGAAGTAACAGAATACAAGAGATAAGAGAGAAACTCTCAGGTATAGAAGATAACTTAGAAGATACTAACACAACTGTCAAAGAAAATTCAAAACATAAAACAACTCCTAACCCAAAATATTCAGGAAATCCAAGACATAATGAAGAGACCAAATTTAAGAATAATAGGAACAGAGAAATAGTCCCAGCTTAAAGGACTCGAAAACATATCATAGAAGAAAACTTCTCTAATCTAAAAAAGAGATGACTGTAATTGTATAAGAAGCCAATAGAATACCAAATAGACTGGACCAGGAAAGAAAATCCCCTTGTCACATAATAATCAAAACACTAAGTGCACAGAACAAAGAAAGAATATTAAACGCTGCAAGGGAAAGGCCAAGTAACATATAAAGGCAGGCCTATCCGAAGTATACCAGACTTTTCAACAGAGACACTAAAAGCCAGAAGAGCCTGGACAGATATCATTCAGATCCTAAGAGAACAAAAATGCTACCCCAATCTACTGTACCCAGCAAAACTCTCAATCAAGATAGATGGAGAAACCAAAATATTCCAGGACAAAACTAAATTTCAACAATATTTAGCTATAAGTCCTGCCCTACAGAGGATTCTAGAAGGAAAACTCTAACACAAGGGAATTATCTACACCAAAGAATAAAAGAAGATATTAATCATCTTACAACAAAGCCATAAGGAGAGAATCACATAGACATAATGCCACCTACAACAACAAACATAACAGGAACTAATAATCATCAGCCTTTAATATCTTTCAACATAAATAAATTCAACTGTGAAATAAAAAGGAATAAGCTAACAGACTGGATATCCAAACAGGATCCAGCATTTTGCTGCATACATGAAAAAATCCTCAACAACAGATGAAGATGCTACCTCAGATTAAAAGGCTGGAAATAAGTCTTCATAACAAATGATCCCAAGAAATAAGCTGGAGTTGCCATACTAATATCCAATAAAATAGATTTTTAGCCAAAAGTTATCAAGTGAGATGGCAGGGACAATTCATATTCATCAAAGAAAAGATTCACCAAGAGAAAATCTCAATTCTGAACATCTATGCCCCAAATGCAAAAGCACCCACATTCATAATAGAAACTTTACTAAAGCCCAAAACACCCATTGTACCTCACACAATAATAGTGAGAAACTTCAACACCCAACTCTCACTAATGGACAGGACATTGAAACAGAAACTAAACAGAGACACAGTGAAACTAATAGAGGTTATAGACCAAATGAATTTAACAGATATCTATCTATCTAGACATCATTTCACCCTAAAACAAAAGAATATTACTTCTTCTCATCACTTCATGGAACCTTTTCAAAAATTGACAGTAAAACTGGACATAAACCAAGCCTCAACCAATACAAGAAAATTGAAATAATTCCCTGTATCCTATCAGATCACCACAGACTAAGGTTAGACGTCAATAACAATAAAAAACAACAGAAAACCCACATACATATGGAAACTGAACAACTCTCTACTCAATGATAACTTGGTCAGGGAAGAAATGGAGAAATAAATTAAAGAATTCCTAGAATTCAATGAAAATGATGACACAGCATATCCCAACATATAGTACAAATGGAAAGCAGTGCTAAGATGAAAATTCATAGCAGTGAGTGACCCCGTAAAGAAAATGGAGAGATCCTACACAAGCAACTTAACAGCACATTTGAAAGAACAAAAAGAAGCAAATACACCTAAAAGGCATAGAGGACAGGAAACATTTAAACTCAGTAGCAAAATCAACCAAATAGACACAAAGAGAACATACAAAGAATCAACAAAATCAAAAGCTGCTTCTTTAAGAAAGTTAATAAGATAGAAAACCCCCTAGCCAAACTAACTAAAGGGCACAGAGAGAATATCCAAATTAATAATATCAGAAATGAAAAGGGATACACAACAACAGAATCAGGAAATGCAAAAAAATCATCAGATCCTACTACAAAAGCCTATAATCAACAAAACTGGAAAATCTAAATGAAATGGATGATTATCTAGACACGTACCATGTACCATAGTTAAATCAAGAGTAGTTAAACCATCTAAACAGGCCCATATTCCCTAAGGAAATCACCTCTCATCAGCTAGATAGCACCTCACTGGCTCAGCCAGGACCGGCTCAGCACAGAGGGACAGGTGCCGTACCCTGGTGTGACTGGGCAGCAACAGCAGAGACCCAACCCGAGCAGAGGCAGCAGCGAAGGCAACCTCCCCTCCCTGCTCACACTCTGTCCCCTTTGCCCGGAACCCCCTGCACCACTCTGGGCCAGGGATCAACGTAGGATGCCCTCCGGAACAGGGACCCACAACTTTAATACCAATTTTCCTAATGAATACTGATGAAAAAATACTCAACAAAATTCTTGTAAGTCAAGTCCAAGAACACATCAAAATTTTCATTCACCACATTCAAGTAGGCTGTATCTGAGTGATACAGGGATTGTTCAATATGCAAAAATTAATTAATGTAGTCCATTATATAAACAAATTTAAAAAAATAATGATCATGCCTTTAGATGCTGAAAAAGTATTTGACAAAATATGTCATCCTTTCATGTTAAAATTATTGGAGCAATCAGGAATTCAAGACACAGTCCTAAACTTAATAAAAGCATTATAAAGCAAACCAATAGACAACATCAATTTAAATGGAGAGAAACTTGAAGCAATCCCACTAAAATCAGGGACAAGACAAGGCTAACTACTCTCTCCCTATTTATTCAATATAGTACTCAAAGTTCTAGCTAGAGCAATTAGAAAACTTAAGGAGGTCATGGGATACAAATTGAAAAGGAAGAAGTCAAGGTATCACTGTTGGCAGATGAAATGAGACTATACATAAGCAACCCCAAAAATTCTACCAGAGAACTTCTACGGCTGATAAATAACTTTAGCAAAGTGGCTGGATATAAAGTTAACTGAAACAAGTCAGTAGTCTTCCTCTACTCAAAGCATAAACAGGCTGAGAAAGAAATTAGGAAAACAACATCACTTACAATAGTCACAAATAATATAAAATACTTTTGTGTAACTCTTACCAAGCAAGTGAAAGGTATGTATGACAAGAACTTCAAGTCTCTGAAGAAAGAAATCAAAGAAGACCTCAGAAATGGAAAGATCTCCCATGCTCATGAATTGGTAGCGTTAACATATTAAAAATGGCCATCTTACCAAAAGCAATCTACAGATTCAATGCAATCCCCATCAAAATTCCAACTCAATTCTTCATAAAGATAGCAAAGAGCAACTCTCAACTTCATCTGGAATAACAAAAAACCTAGGATAGTGAAAAAATTCTCAACAATAAAAGAACTTCTGAAGGAATCACTGTTGCTGACCTCAATCAAGCTCAACTACATAGCAATAGTGGTAAATATGTATGGTATTGTTACAGAGACAGACACATGGATAAATGGAATAGAATTGAAGACCCAGAAATAAACCCACACACTTATGGTTACTTGATCTTAGAATCTTAGACATGTGAGTAATCTAAAAGCTAAAACCATCCAGTGGAAAAGGGAAAGAATTTTCAACAAATGGTGCTGTTTCAACTGGAGGTCAGCATGTAGAAGAACACAAATTGATCCTGTTTTATCTTCTTGTACAAATTTCAAGTCCATGTTGCATTATTGGGAGTGGAGGCTCTTTGTTTTTAGAGGCTTGATGTTCCAGCATAGAGGTATGCTTGAGGGGTGTGGTGAGAGTGGTTGGGTGGTAGGGGTACCCTTTTAGAGGTAAAGAGGAGGGGAGATGGCATCAGTGATTTGGGAAAGGGGGACTGGGAAGGGAGACAACATTTGAAATAGTCAATTAATTAAAAGAAAAAGAAGTTAACATATAGGAAAAAACACCCTCAGAGTGGCATATATTCCTTTCATTGCATCTACTACATCATTGGAGGGAATCTGGGAGACAGGACCAATGTGAACAAGGATTATTTCCAGTTGTTCTGACAATTTATTTAGTCAGAAACAAACATGACAACAGAGACATATGTTAACACTAGGTGATAATAGATTCTGGGTAATCTTGTTTGCTATATTTCCAATAAAGTTAAAGATGGTTTTAAAGGTAACTGAGTCTGCCCAAATGTTTATACAGTCTGAATCATAAACTATAGGGTAAAATCCATTTCCAAAAATGAGGAAGCAAGATATTCAATTTGGCAAATATATTTATAATTAAAATAATCTGGGTAGATAACTTTTCTCACAATTTCTTGACTCCAGAATAACAAGAACAACCTCCTTTTAAATTGAAATCTTGATTGCTTATTTTAACACTGTGTAGGCTTTAGTTCATAGAATTGTTATTCTAATAGTAAATAAAGGGAGGGAAACTTCTGTAAAATGTACTTAAACATCTATTACACTCAGATATGTATCATTTGTTTCAAGCACATTCCAATTCTAGTTTCTCCAAAATTCCTCTAGAAAATCAATTAGCTTACTGTGATTTAAAAACAAAACAAAAAACAATCTTAGAGATGTGAATAATGACTTGTGTGGGAGGACAAGATCACATATTTATGATTTACGAGGGTTTCCTCAATAGCGCTTTCTTGGACTTGATTCATGTTTTTTTTTTTTAATAGTTACAGATTAGTAGACATAGAAAGCTGCAATGTAAGAAGTAAGGTGATATCTGGTATTATCTATAATAAAACTGGTAATTTTCTAAATGTGTAGGAGAAAATTGTGGGGGGAAAGGGATTTCTGCTATCTATCTTGACCAGAAAAGAATAATAAATTCATGTTAAAGTGATTAGTTTAGTAGTATACCTATGTTAATGCTGACAGTAATCTGTGTTTTGCTTAACTTTTAATTTATAGTACTATTTCAAAGAACCTTCAACCACATGTTATGATTAGATTGACTTAGACTAATGATTGTTCATAATTTTTAATAGGTTCTCTTATTTGAACCTTATAGTTAAATTTATATTTCTGAATTTTCTTTATAGTTTTGAAATAGAAATTCATTATTAAAAATATATTTATCATTGTTAAGCATTATCAATGTTTAAACTTTTGTTTATATTTTATAAAACTCTTCATTCTAAACCTATTGATGACATTGGGAAGTAATGACAAAGGAAAATGAAAAAATAGTGTTCCATTACTTATAATTCCAAACTATGGGTACTCATTTCTTTTTATGTCTCTGATTTCAGCTTTGAATTTTTCAGTAACATGTTTCAGAAAGGTCATGAAGACTGGGCTTTCGAAGCCTGGGTTAGGCCACATATCAACATGTTTTCCCATTTCCTCATGTTTCTAAAATATTATTTTATTATTTCTTGACACTCAAAGTACTTTGTGGTGCAAATCATATTTTTCAGTGATGCAAAAAAAGCCACTTAGGTTGTTTTACATCTTCTTTATTTTGAATGATTTTTGGAATGAGTAGAGATATCTTTGGAATAAAAAAAAAAAAAGTCATTACCTTTAAATATATAAATCATGAGACTTTTGAATAACATTGTAAATCTAACTTTAATTTTTGCCAAATACACACAAAGCTCATTTTTGTGTAATAGATATGCCTATTTAGATGTCCAAACATATGCAACATTCAACTTTGTGCCCTTTACCTTTTATTCAATGCCAAAATCATGCTTCAGCTATTGCAAAAAATCAAGTTTTATGTATAAATATAAGAGACATTTACAAGTTTATTCAAACTGAGATATTTATCCACAAATTCTATTAAAATTCTTGTTTTTTAAATTCATTTGAAAACCATGTGATAGGGTCGATAACATGGCTGACCAGGTAGAAGTATTTGTCACTGGGCCTGAAAACATGAGTGTGAATCCTTTAACTGACATAGTAGAAGTGGAAATGAAATTTCACAGGTTGTTTCTGCCCCTATACATTTGTGATACCTCATGGACATTGGAGAAGCAGAAAATTAAAAATAAAAGTATAACAACAATAACAACAAAGATGGTGGCAGAATCAAATTATACTATTGTCCTTTATTCTGTACTTTATTTTACTGTTTTATGTGTAATATTTATTAACTTTCTTCAATTAACAGAAAATATCTTTTTATTGGACATTTTCTTTATTTACATTTCATATCATCCACTTTCCAGTTTCCCCTCAGTGAACCCCCTCTCCCATCACTGTCCCCTGCTTCTATGATGGTGCCCATATACTCACCTACCCACTCCCCTCACCGCCCTGGCATTCCCTGGCACTGGGGTATCAAACCTTCAAAGGACCAAGGACCTACCTTCCCATTGATGACAGATAATGCCATCCTCTGCTACATATGCAGATGGAGCCATGGGTCACTTCACGTATACTCTTTAGTTGGTGGTTTAGTCCCTAACTCCTCCATTGAGGTCTCTGTGCTCAATACAATGGTTGACTGCAAGTATTTGAATCTGTATTGGTCAGGCTCTGGGAGAGACTCTCAGAAAACAGCTATATCAGTCTCCAGTCAGCAAGCACTTCTTGGCATCCACAATAGTATTTATGTTTGGTGTCTGTATACAGGATGAATCCCAAGGTTGGGCAGTCTCTTGATGGCCTTTCTTTCAATCTCTGCTCCATACTTTGTCCCATATTTCCTTTAGACAGGAGCAATTCTGGTTTAAAATTTTTAAGATGGGTGGGCGGACCCATTCCTCAAATGGAGGCCTTGCTTAACCTCTGGATAAATTCTCTACAGTTCTCCCTTTCCTTTGTTGGATATTTCAGTTACTGTCATCCCCATTGAGTCCTGGGAGCTTCTTGCTTTTCTAGCATCTGGAACTTTCTGGTGACTACCCCCAGTTCTCCAATGCCCCCCATTTCTACACAGCCCTGTTTAATTTCCTGACTCAATATCATCCCTGTTTCCTCCCATACATGACCCTGCATCCTTTATTCCAAACCCTTCCTCTCTTCTTCCCAAGTCCCTCCCACCCTCTACCTCCTGTGAATATTTTGTTCCTTCTTCTAAGAAGGACTATCTTTAAAATATTATATAATCACAATATTTTATATACTCTCCATTTTCTCATGCTCTCATTTGACCAAGAACAGTATTTTCAAGTATTTCTACATGCCAAAAAAGAAGAGTATACACAATTATAGGGATAAAAATATATCTTAAAAGGTCCTATAAATTAATAACTTTCAAAGATGGACCCAAATGTGCACATAGTTAACTAAGGCTATTTCTAAGTGAATATTTGATGGTATAAAAATTCTGGAAAAATATATTCATATATTAAACTAATTCAACAAAAATATTCTTGTTGAAATATAATTTTATTAATAAAATCGATGAGAATTTCTATTTGGTGCAGCTTTTTGTGATAGAGTACTTCATTTAAACCCTTCACATTTGCTTCATAATGTGTAGACTGAAGATGACAATAGTGTTAAATTTACTACAGTAGCTTTAAATAACTTAGAATTAGTAACCATTTTAAAACTGTATTGTGTGACAATAAGTATACAAATGTACACACTCAAGTTTTTTTATGGCTCCAGCCACATATGTAGGAGAGGATGGCCTTGCCAGATACCAATTGGAGGAAAGGCCCTTGATCCTGGGAAGGCTTGATGCCCCAGTTTAGTGGAATGCCAGGGTGGGGAGGCAGGAGTGGGTGGGTGGATGGGTGAACACCCACATAGAAGCCCAGGGAGGGAGGATGAGATAGGAAGTTTCTGGAGGGGAAACCAGGAAAGGGGATTACATTTGAAATGTCAATAAATAAAATATGCAAAAAAAAAAATCCACATCTATCCTTCTGGTCTGAGCCTGTGCCCTGAGTAGACCTTGGGCGCTAGCTCTGAACCTAGTCCTATAACACCCAGAGAAGGCTCCACTCACAGGTGCTCTAGCATGCCAAGGATCATAGGTGAGGAGGTCACAACATCTGCCCCAACACTTGAAGTAACTGGGACCAGCAGGATCCAGGAACACAATAACCCTCTCCTGGCCAGTAACATAGGTTCCTTGCAGTCTGAACTGGTATCCTGAGTAGACCTTGGGCTCTAGTTCCACACCCATTCCCACAAGACCCAAAAAAAGCTCCGCTCTCAGGTGCTCTATCATGCCCACAATCACAGATGCTCTAACATGTCCAGGTTCGTAGGATCACAGGATCTAAGGAGCTTGGTCACACTAGGATCTCAGGATCCCAGAGGCAGCTTGACTCCCAGGAGCTTTGGCACACCCAGGATCTCAGGATCACAGGATCCCTGAATCACATGATCACACAAAGAGCAGGACTCTGAGGAGTTCTGACACAACCAGGATCACAGGAGGGAGAGGCTTCAGTCAGAGATAGCAAGAACAGGTAGAACTAGAGACAAACAAATGGACAGAGGCAAGCATAAGAACATAAGCAACAAAAAACAAGATTACTTGGCATCATCAGAACCCAGTTCTGACAACGTAGCAAGTCCTGAATATACCATCACACCTGAAAAACAAGATTTAGATCTAAAATCACTTCTCATGATGATGATAGAGGACTTTAAGAAGGACCTAAATAACTACCTTAAAAAAATACAGGAGAACACAGGTAAACAGGTAGAAGCACTAAAAGAAAAAAACACAAAAATCTATTAATTACAGGAAAACATAACCAAATAGAATAGGTGAAGGAATTGACCAAAACCATCTGGGTTCTAAAAATAGAAATATAAACAATAAAGACATCACAAAGATAGACAACCCTGGAGATAGAAAACCTAGGAAAGAGATCAGGAATCTTAGATGCAAGCATCAACAACAGAATATAAGAGATAGAAGAGAGAATCTCAGGTACACAAGATACCATAGAAAACACTGACACTACAGTCAAAAGAAAATGCAAAAAGCCAAAAGCTCCTGACCCAAAACATCCAGGAAATCCATGACACAATGAGAAGACCAAAGCTAAGGATAATAGGTATAGATGAGAGTGAAGATTCCCAACTTAAAGGACAAGTAAATATCTCCAACAAAATTGTAGAAGAAAACTTCCCTAACTTAAAGAAAGAGATGTCCATAAACATACAAAAAGCCAAAGGAACTCCAAATAGATTGGACCAGAAAAGAAATTCCTCCTGTCACATAATAGTCAAAACACCAAATGCACAGAAAAAAGAAAGAATGCTAATAGCAGTAAGGGCAAAAAAGGTCAAGAAACACATAAGGCAGACCTATCAGAATTACACCAGACTTTTCACCAGAGACTATAAAAGCCAGAAGATCCTGGGTAGATGTCATACAATGCCCAAGAGAACACAAATGCCAGCCTAGGCTATAATACCCAGCAAAACTCTCAATTACCATAGATAGAGAAACCAAGATGTTTCATGACAAAATGAAATTTACAGAGTATCTTTCCACAAATCCAAACATACAATGGATTGTAGGAAGTGGTTCTCCCCACTGTCAGGATGGCGGTTGGCATGTAGCCAGCTAGCTTGAGTAGGCACTGTAGCTGTGGCTCATTATAGAGAAAAAGTTCGAGCTTCCAGGTGTGGCTACCCAATTAGCACACTTCCCATCACATAGAGCAGCCAATTTACAGTGACGGCGTGGCAGCTGCTGATAAAAGTTGGTGGGATTGCAAGATGGTGCAACCACTATGGAAATCAGTCTGGCGGTTCCTCAGAAAATTGGACATATCACTACCTGAGGACCCAGCTATACCACTCCTGGGTATATATCCAGAAGATGCTCTAACACATAACAAGGACATATGCTCCACTATGTTCATAGCAGCATTATTTATAATAGCCAGAAACTGGAAAGAACCCAGATGCCCTTCAACAGAGGAATGGATACAAAAAAATGTGGTATATTTATACAATGGAATATTACTCAGCTATTAAAAACAATGAATTTGATAAATTCTTATATAAATGGATGGAACTAGAAAATATCATCCTGAGTGAAGTAACCCAATCACAAAAGAACATACATGGTATTCATTCACTGATTATTGGATTTCAGCCCAGAAGCCTGAAATACCCGAGATTCAACTCACAGACCACATAAAGCTCATGAAGAATGATGACCAAATAGGGGAGCCTTCAGTCCTTCTTAGAAGGAGTAACAAAATACTCAAGGGTGCAAATATGGAGACACAGTGCAGGACCGAAACTGAAGGAGGGACCGTCTACAGACTATTCCACCTGGATATCCATCCTATGTGCAGTCACCAAAGGTAGAGGTTGATGTGGATGTCAGGATGTACATGCTGACAGGAGCCTGATATAGCTGTCTCCTTAGAGGTCTGCAAGAGTCTGACATACTCAGAGGCAGATGCTCACAGCTAACCATTAAACTGATCATGGGGTTCCCAATGGAGAAGATAGAGTGAAGGCTGAAGGAGTTGAGAGGATTCGAGACACCATGAGGAAAGCAACAATCCCAACCAACCAGAGCCCCAGGGTCTAAACCACCAGCCTGGGAGCGCTTAGGGAGGGACCCATGGCTCCAGCATAGCAAGGGAGCTATATATATATATATATATATATATATATATATATATATATATATATATATATATAAGTGGGAGAGGAAATCCTTGGTCCCATGAAGGCTGGACGTCGTGGGGGGGGATATTCGAGGGTGGGAAGGTGAGGTACAGGGGAATGTGGAAGGGGGTACACCAACGTGGAGGCAGGAGGAGGGGGGAAGGGATAGTGAGTTCCTGGGAGGGAGGGGGGAAAGGGGGTAAGGAGAGAACATCTGAAATGTAAAAAAATTTTCCAATAAAAAATTTCCAATAAAAAAAAAAAAAGATTAAGGCAATTAAGGCAATGCATATTCGGTGGCTGTGGCGGTGGGGGGTGGGGGATAGAAGGAGGGGATTGAAGGAGAGAAAGAGGCATTCAAGGGGCATCAAGAGGAAGAAGGTAGAAGCAAGCGTGCTGCAAGAAGGAAGCCTAAATAAAATTGCTTTAAGAAGAACACGGTTGTTGTTGCCTTTATTTCCGCTGGTCGGAGCAGAGGGCAAGCTACAATGGATAGTAGATGGAAAACTCCAAAATGACAAGGGAAACTGCACCCTAGAAAAAGCAAGAAAGTAATCTTCTTTCAACAAACCCAAAAGAAAATAGCTACAAAAATATAATTCCATCTCTTACTACAAAAATAACAGGAAGAAATAAAAACAATTACATTTCCTTAATATAGCTTAACATCAATGGACTCAATTCTCCAATAAGGAGACATAAACTAACAGACTAGACATGTAAGCAGGACCCAGCCTTTTTCTCCATACAGGAAATGTGCCTCAGAGACAAAGACAGACACTACATCAGAGTAAAATACTGGAAAATAATTTTCCAAGCAAATGGTCCCAAGAACCAAGCTGAAGTAACCATTCTAATATTGAATAAAGTTATCTTTCAAATAAAAGTTATTCAAAAAGATAAGGAAGGATACTTCATACTTGTCAAAGGAAAAATCTGCCAATATGAACTCTCAATTCTGAACATCTGTGCTTCAAATACAAGGGCACCTACATCCATAAAAGAAACTTTACTTAAGCCCAAAGTACACATTGTACCTCACACAATAATAGTGGGAGACTTCAACACTCTACTCTCAGCAATGGACAGATCATGGAAACAGAAACTAAACAGAGACATAGTGAAACTAATAGAAGTTATGAACTGAATGGATTTAATAGATATTTATAGACCACTTCATCCTAAAACAAAAGAATATACCTTAATCTCAGCAACTCATAGTACCTTCTCCCAAATTGACCATACAAATGGTCACAAAACAGGCTTCAACGAATATAATAAGACTGAAATAATCTCATGCAACCTATCAGATCACCATTGACTAAGACTGGTCTTCAATAACAACAAAAACAATGGAATGCCCACATACACTTAGAAGCTGACTAACACTTTACTGAATGATAACGTGGTCAAGGAAGAAATAAAGAAATTAAAAACTTTTTAGAATTAGGTGAAAATGAAGGCATATCATACCAAAATTTATGGGACAAAATGAAAGCAGTGCTAATAGGAAAACTCATAGCTCTAAGTGCTTACAAAAAGAAACTGGAGGGAGCACACACTAGCAGGTTGACAGCACAACAGAAAGCTCTAGAAAAAAAAAGAAACAAATACACCCAAGAGGATTATACAACAGAAAGTAATCAAACTCATGGCTGAAATCAATCAAGCAGAAACAAAAAGAACTATACAAAGAATCAGCAAAAACAGGAGCTGGTTCTTTGGAAAAATAAAAAAAAAAAATAGATAAACCCTTAGCCAGACAACACAGAGGGCAAAGAAAGAGTATCCAAATTGATAAAATCACAAATGAAAAGGGAGACATAACAATGGAAACCTAGGAAATTAAAAAAAAAAAAATCAGATCCTACTACAAAAGCCTATACTCATCAAAATTTAAAAATCTGGGTGAAATGGACAATTTTCTAGACAGATATCAGGTGCGAAAGATAAACCACCTAAACTGTCATATAAATTCTAAAAAAAATTGAAGCAGTCATTAAAAGTCTCTCAACCAAAAAAAGCTCAGGACCAGATAGTTTTAGTGCATAATTCTATCAGACCTTCAAAGAAGATCTAATACCAATTCTCTTCAAACTATTCCACAAAATATAAACAGAAGAAACACAACCTAATTCTTTCTTTGAAGACACTATTATGCTTATGCTTAAACCACACAAAGACCCAACCAAGAAAGAGAACTTCAGACCAATTTCCCTTATGAACATTGATGCAAAAATACTCAATAAAATTCTCTCAAATCGAATGCAAGAACACATCAAAATGATCATTCACCACAATCAAGTAGGTTTCATTTCAAGGATCCTGGGGTACTTCAATATATATAAATCCATCAACATAATTTATTGTGTAAACAAACTCAAGGAAAAAAAAAACATATGATCATTTTATTAGCTGCTGAGAAAACATTTAAGGAAATTCATCACCCCTTTATGGTAAAAGTCTCTGAAACATCAGGAATTCAAGGCCCATACCTAAACATAGTAAAAGCAATATACAGCAAGCTAGTAGCCAACATCAAACTAAATGGAGAGAAACTTGAAGCAATCCCACTAAAATCAGGGAATTGACAAGGCTTCTCACTCTCTCCCTATCTATTTAATATAGTACTCGAAGTCCTAGCCAGAGCAATTAGACAAGAAAAGGAGATCAAAGGGATAAAAATTGGAAAGGAAGAAGTCAAAATATCACTATTTGCAGATGATATAATAGCATTCTTAAGTGACCTCAAAAACTCTAACAGAGAACTATTAAACCTGATAAACAACTTGAGCAGTGTGGCTGAATATGAAATTAACTCAAACAAATCACTAGCCTTCCTATACTCAAAAGATAAACAGGCTAAGAGAAAAACTAGGGAAATGACACCCTTTGCAATAGTCACAAATAATATAAAATACCTTGGTGTGACTCTAACCAAGAAAGTGCTGTATGAAAACAACTTCAAGTCTCTGAAGAAAGAAATTAAAGAAGACCTCAGAAGATGGAAAGATCTTCCATGCTCATGGACTGGAAGGACTAATATAGTAAAAATGGCCATCTTGTCGAAAGCAATCTACAGATTCAATGCATTCCTCATCAAAATTCTAACTCAATTCTTCATAGAGTTAGAAATAACAATTTGCAAATTTATTTGGAATAGCTAAAAACTATTCTCAACAATAAAAGAACTTCTGGGAGAATCTCCATCCCTGACCTCAAGCTGTATTATAGAGCAATAGTGATAAAACTTGCATTGGTACAATGACAGGTAGGAAGATCAATGGAATAGAATTGAAGACCCAGGAACGAATCAACACACCGATGGTCACTTGGTTTTAACAAAGGAGCTAAAATCATCCAATGAAAAAAAGACAGCATTTTCAACAAATGCTGCTGATTCAACTGGAGGTCAGCATGTAGAAGAATGCAAATCAACCTGTTCTTATCTCCTTGTTTACAGTTCAACTTCCCGTGGGTCAAGGACATCCACAGAAAACCAGATACATTGAAACTAATAGAGTAAAAAGTGGGAATATCTTCTAACACATGGGTACAGGGGAAATTTTCCTGAACCAACCAAAGATGGCTTATGCTCTAATATCAAGAATCTACAAAAGGGACCTTATAAAATTGCAAAGCTTCTGTAAGGCAAAGGACAAAACTGCAACCAACAAATTGTGAAAAGATCTTTACCAATCCTACAAGATCTAATAGAGGACTAATATTCGATATCTATACAAAGAACACAAGAAGTTACGCCAGAGAATCAAATAACTCTATTAAAAATGGTGTACAGACTTTATGCCATAGGAAATTTTATCAGCATTATCTGCAGCATCAAAGCTCAGCAGAGCAGCATTCTTTAAATTCATAATCTCACTATGCAAAGTATTATATTACTAGTTCCTCAACCTAGAACTGACCTTAATGCTTACATGAAATTAAAAGCAAAAAGGAGGTGGAGGGATAGGATAGGGGATTTATGGGGGGCTGATGGGGAAAGGGAATAACATCTGAAATGTAAATAAATAAAATATCCAATAAAAAAAATGGTGTACTGAGCTAAACAAAGAATTGTTAACTGAGGAGTACCAAATGGCTGAGAAGAACCTAAAGAAATGTTCAACATCCTCAGTCATCAGAGAAATGCAAATCAAAACAACCCTGAGATTCCACCTCATACCAGTCAGAATGGGTCAGATCAAAAACTAAGGTGACAGCAGATGCTGGTGAGGATGTGGAGAAAGAGGGACAACCCTCCATTTTTGGTGGGATTAAAAGCTGGTACAACCACTCTGGAAGTTAGTCTGGTGGTTCCTCAGAAAGTTGGACATAGCTATACCACTCCTGGGCATATACCCAAAAGATTCTCCAACATATAACAAGGACACATGCTCCCCTATGTTCATAGCAGCCTTATTTATAATAGCCAGAAGCTGGAAAGAACCCAGATGTTCTTCATCAGAGGAGTGGATACAGATAATGTGGTACATTTACCCAACAGAGTACTACTCAGCTATTAAAAACAATGAGTTCATGAAATTCTTAGGCAAATGGGTGGACCTAGAAAATATTATCCTGGGTGAGGTAACCCAATCACTAAAGAACACACATGGTATGTAATCACTGATAATTGGATGTTAGCCCAAAAGCTCACAATATCCAAGAAACAACTCACAGACCACATGAAGCTCAATAATGAAGATCAAAGTATGGTAGCTTTGGTCCTTCTTAGAAAGGGAACAAAATACTCATGGGAGCAAATAGGAAGACAAAAGGGTAGAACAGAGACTGAAACTTCCCACCTGAGGACCCATCCCATATACAGTCACCATACACAGACACTATTGTAGATGCCAAGAAATGCATGCTTACAGGAGCCTGATATAGCTGTCTCCTGAGAGGCTCTACCAGACACTGAAAAATACAGAGGCAGATGCTCACAGCCAACCATTGGACTGAGCACAGGGTCCCTAATGGAAGAGTTAAAGAAAGGACTGAAGGAGCTGAAGGGGCTTGCAACCTCATAGGAAGAACAAAAGTTTCAACCAAGCAGAATCTCCAGATCTACCAGGGCCTAAACCACCTACCAAAGAGTACACATGGAGGGACCCATGTCTCCAGCCGTGTATGTAGCCTTGTTGAGCATCAGTGGAGAACAGGCCCTTGTTCATATGAAGGCTTGATATCACAGTGTAGTGGAACTCGAGGATGGGAAGGAGGGAGTGGGTCGGTGGGTGGGGGAGCACCTTTATAGAAGCAGGGGGAAGGGGAATGGGAAAAGAGGTTTATGGGGGGGTAGGGAAGGGGATAACATTTAAAATACAAATAAAGAAAATATCCAATAAAATTTGCAGAAAAAAAAAATAGCACTTATAAATTTCGTAAATCATCACTTGAAATCATCCTCTGGTCAAAGTATATATTTTGGGTGAATCAGATTTCATAGAATTATATATGTAATTTAAATAACTTCCAAAACTCTGTGGTTATTGATTGGGGATTTATAAATAAATTTTAGTTGCTTCAAAGTCTCAGAGACCTGTTATGGAGAGGCTCCTAGAAATCAATGGGGGTGATCTGAACTGAAATGCCCAACATGTGGAGAGAGAAGCTGAAGACACAGGGTCCAAGTGGAGGGACAAGGTTACCAACCTACCATCAAAATTTCTGACCCAGAATTGTTTCTGCCTAAAAGAAATGCAGGAACAAAATTAGAGCAGAGTTGGAAGGAAAGGCCATCCAGTGCCTGACCCAACTTGTGATCCATCTTATGGGCAAGCACCAAACCCTGACACATTTACTTACTGTACGTTGTGCTGACAAACAGCAGCCTATCATGGATGTACTCTGATAGGATTTACTAGCTGCTGACTGAGACATGAAAATACAGTCAGCCATTAGACTGAAGTCAGGGACACATATGGAAGTGTTAGGGGAAGGACTGAAGGAGCTGGGGGGATGGGCACCCTATAGGAAGACCAAAAGTGTCAACTAACTCAGACCCCTGGCAGCTCCCAGAGACTAAGCCACCCACCAAAGAATATACTCAGGCTGGTCTACGGCCCTTGGCATATATCTAACAGAGGACTGCCTTGTCTAGCCTCAATTGGAGAAAATGTGCCTAATCCTGTAGAAACAAGAGGTTCTAGGGAAGAGGGTTGTTCAGGGTGGAGATGGATAGAAGTGGATTCACCTTCTCAGAGGCAAAAGGGAAGGGGAATAGGATGAAGAATTGTGGAAGAAGGAACAACATCAGCAATGTAAGTAAGTAAAAGAATTAATTTAGAAAATGGAAAGAAAGAAAGAAAGAAAGAAAGAAAGAAAGAAAGAAAGAAAGAAAGAAAGAAAGAAAGAAAGAAAGAAAGAAACCATTGATCTCTTAAAATTAGTATCAAATGAATTCTGTTTAGAATGTTATCCCCACAGTGAAATAATGGTGTGTAATCTATTTTTCTTTTTAGCTTTCTGCCCTCTACTCTCTGGGCTGTAAATTTCTGAGACTTCTATATTAGTTACTTTTGTATGATAAAAAAATCAGAATCAAGGCAATTTAGAAAAGGAAGTTTCAATTGAGCTTATGGTTTCAAAGGCTTATAGGCCATGATGGCAGAACAAAGGCATGGTGGCAAGAAGAGCTGGGAGCCCAGTTCTAAGAAACAGAGGTAGAAACGTTTTACTTACTTATATGTCTTCTAAGCTTAGCTTCAGTTGAACTCATTCATTTGTTATCTTTCATTTTCATGAGCATTTTGTGTTTTTAAGCACAAATTCTCATGAGACTTTCTATTTGTCTCAAAATATTTAGTGAGCAACATTTGCTCATATTGCTGTTAGTGATTTTTCTCTCTTTTAAATGATAGAAGGACTAGAGATTTTAATAAAATTTATCATTTTTTCAGCTTTTAATAATATTTTTAATTTATATTTTGAAATTTCATACATCATTTAATGTATCTACTTCCAATGTCTTAGATCCAAATCCTGTTGCTTTCCAGTACATCACCCTCTCAACTTCATGTCTTCATCTGTCTAGGTTTGATTTTCAGTTTGATTTACTTGTGTTGAGACAAAATATTTTATGGTTTCTGTAACTCTGAATTTTTTTCTGTTGAAATTGTGATCACTTGAAAACAATGCTTATTTTATTCTTGTGGAATGTGCTGTTTCAAATACAATGCACAGGTCCTATTGATTAATTTTGTTGCTCAGTTCTTCAGTATTCCCTAATTAGCAGCATTGTTATTTTTTAGGAATGAGTAGTTTTACTTAATTTTAAAATATACAGTTGATATGTCTTTAATTCCATCACTTAAAGCAATATGCTACTTCCTACTTTCTTTCGGAGATTCAAAAGAAAACAAATACTCCTAGCATTTGAATTAATTATGCTCTGACTGATTATACATTTTCTCTTATTTATTTTGTGTCTCTAGTTTTAACATATTTATATATGACATATTTTAAGTTCGAATTTTTCTGTAGGCTATATTAGAATTTTTTCCAGCTTACTATATCTTTAGATTTATGTTTCCAGCCAAAATTGTAATTATCATCATGATTTCTTAGATAATTATTTTCCTTCTGAATATTGTTATCCTTCCAAAATAAAAATGGAGACCTAAATCATTTACTATCCTAGAAGTTTCTGAAGTTTTGCTTATTCTTTCAGTTATTTAGTCTCTAATATTCATCTCAAAGTTCAAACTTATTCTTAATATTTTTATTCTCTTAATTCCATTATTGAGTATTTACAACAACTTTTTAAAATTTCATGTATTTTTAAATCATAATTTCTTTCTTTTCTTTTATTTGATATTTTCTTTGTTACATTTCAAATGTTATTCCTTCTCTATTGTATTTCCTATTTCTTTGATAAAAACTTCTATATTTATGTTTTTCCAACAGAGGTTTCAGTTATGACTAAATAAATTTTAGGATAACCAATTTGAAGATTTTGTCTGATAATTGAAATTTATATTAACTTGCTCTTGTCTAATCAATTATACATTCTAATTAGATGTACATTTTAGTGATATATAAATTTGGTTACATCTTAAATGCATCTTATCATGTCAAATAACATTTCTAGAAACATCTCTAGATGAGTTTTGTTGTTTTACCTTGTTAAATCCACAACATGGATTGAAATGGATATCTTCAGATGTCATATCTAAATCTGTATATTTAACACTTGTTTCATTATCTTTTTTTAGGCTTCCACATTTATATTTTAATTTTAATCATAATTTGATATCCAGTGTTCTTTAGTACTTTGTTTTTATTTTGTTTTGTGTCTTTCAGGTATATATTGGCAAAGATAATCTCGATCCTGCCTTCTCTATGTGGTTTGGAGATAGACCAATACAGCCTGTGGATCTGTGAAGGAACCCTTCTGTTTCTAGTTTATTTCTGAGTCATGGTGTTGTTTGTCATCCCAGTCATCAGTCATTTTATTCAATAAAGTTTTTCTTGTCCTGCTTTCTTATGCAATGAAAGATATTAAGTTATGCTTAACTAGGATTATTATTATTATTATTTTTTTTGCTTGGAATATCTAGAGAAATTAGAGCACATTTAAAAAAAAAAAGTTCAGGACTACCAAACAAGTCTTCCTTGATCTTTTCATATTTCAAAGGATTCCTGCTGTTGTCTAATGAATTATTTCCAAAAATTACAGCTGCATTTAGCAGGGACGAACAAAAGGAGACAACTTACTTCATTTCTGGACCTAAAATCCTAAATTTTCGCTGAAACGGGTCTTGGAAAATTTAGATTTTTAATAGTTTCTTACAGGAATAGTTGTAAGCTGTCCAGAGAAAATTTTAAGCAAATTCATGCTTACAATAAATGAGAACTAGAATAGGCATGGAAACCCAAAGGGTAACACACGTCAAAATTGAAGTATAAACTTGGGTTCATTTAAATGACAGGTAAAATAGGTAACTTTGTTTATTTTGTGGGTGATAGATACTGAAGAATTAGTAAGTCCTAAAATGTCCTAAAATCCTTGTGAAGGTTTATGGAAACAATGTCAGATATCATGTAATTGGGGTAATATGGCAACAAATAGGAGGTATTTGACTATCTTATTTTAAAGACAAAATCTGTATCAAATCATTTTACTAATTTATGAATATTCTCACCACCTATTTATACTTACAGAAGTGTATAAACACATATAATTATGAGAAAATATTTTATCCTGGTTTGGAAATTAATTAGAACTGCCATAAACACTATCTATATGAATTGCTTGCTTTAATCCACGAATATGAAAAAAAAAAAAAACACTCTTAAAAATAAGTATGCTGGAGAGGCTGCAGGGCGTGGGTGGAACTGTCGGAGGCTGCTGTTTGCAGTCTTGATGCTGGTGGGATCAAAGCAGAGTGTCCTGTGGCGAGGAGCATGGATCAGTAAACTAAGAAAAGTGACCACGGAGAACAACAAAACCTCTGTAGATTCAAAATCCATTAATAATTTTGAAGTAAAGACCATACATGGAAGCAACTCAATGGACTCTGGAATCTATCTGGACAGTAGATTACAAAATAGATTATCCTAAAATGGGCTTATGTGTAATAATTAATTATAATAATTTCCATAAAAGCACTGGAATAACATCTTGATCTGGTAAGGATGTGGATACAGCCAACCTCAGAGAGACATTCATGGCCTTGAAATACGAAGTCAGGAATAAAAATGATCTTACTCGTGAAGAAATTATGGAATTGATGGATAGTGTTTCTAAGGAAGATCATAGCAAAAGGAGCAGCTTTGTCTGTGTGATTCTAAGCCATGATGGTGAAGGAGTAATTTTTGGAACAAATGGGCCTGTTGACCTGAAAAAATTAACTAGTTTCTTCAGAGGCGACTATTGCCGGTGTCTGACTGGAAAGCCGGAACTCTTCATTCAGGCCTGGTGAGCTGGACTGCAGCATTGAGACAGACAGTGGAACTGACGAGGATATGGCATGCCAAAAGATATTGGTGGAGACCGACTTAGTGTATTCTTATTCTATAGCACCCAGTTACTATTCCTGGGGAAATTCAAAGGATGGTCGTGGTTCATCCAGTCACTGTGAGCCATCCTGAAGCTGTACACACACAAGCTTGAGTTTATGCACATTCTCAACCATGTTAACCTGAAGGTGGCAACGGAGTTTGAGTCCTTCTCCCTGAACTCCACTTTCCACGCAAAGAAACAGATCCTGTGTAATGTGTCTTTGCTCACAAAAGAACTGTACTTTTATCACTAAGGAAATGATTTGGAGTGGGGTGGAGGCATGTGTCCGTTTTTTTTATTGTTTTGAAAGCCAAATACGAAGACTGTCAGGGAGACTTTATTTCCCTCTCATTTAAATCAAATCTGATGTTCCAGTTGGTCTTTGAAGGATACCACTGCCACAATGCAACCACAATGCAGCTACCTCAACTTAGACATCAGGTAGTTGAAATGAAATTGAATTAGGAACAAATAAATGACAATAAAGGTACTATCGTCATAGAAGAAATTACAAGGCTACCCTTTTATAATTTGCAAGATTTGGCGATACTGTGAATTTTGAAGTAATTATGAAGCTGTAAAGCTTTGCAGTGATGATTTTATACTACCTATTCATGTTAAGAATATTATCCTAGTTTTTGTTAAATGTACAAACAATAATGTCAAGTGATATGTCTTAGAACTTGAATCCATGAGAAGAGTCAAGGGCTTGAATTCTTGTTTTGGAACTACTTTGGGAAATGAAGAGTGGGACCACCATAGCATACATTATAGCTACTGGTTTTGTGACAGTCGTCCAGGGAACGTATTGTTTATTTTTTTTAAAAAATTGTAGTTTATTATTGTAATGAAAATAACTTGAGTCGTTATGTAAGAGTAAAACCATGTGCAAACTTGGTTGACTCTTTGAAGGCTACCATCCATCAGTAGCGGACATGATGCAGCAGAATATCTAAAAGAACGGTTATGTGGTTATGTAACAGTCTCAAATTGTTGATTATTAGAATGAAATAAAGGAATTCTACAGAAACATACTATAATACCAGTTGTCAAACAGAGTTAAAGGAAAGGAGAGATGAAATCTACTGTAATTGGAGAGAAGATGGTTTGAGCCAAAGCAGAGTCATGGCAGAGCCAACTGGACCCACCTTGTGAGTATGGTTTGTGTGGATGACATCCTCAAAGACCAAATTACCACTTGAGAAAGTGAACCAGATCAGAAACTTATGCAAAAAGGCTTTTCCAGAGTGCTGAGTCTCAAGAAAGTTCACTGAACTCCATGTATAGAGTGTGTAGCATGCTGATTTTTCTGTTGAAGTTTACAATAAAAGGAAAATTATGGTGATATTTGTATCATCACTAGAAATGAAATGGGCATGGCACACAAGTGGTAGGTGTTAGTATTCTGTCTAAACTCCACCTCCACTGTTATCTGGCAACAGTCAGGTATGTTCTTCCCCACAGTTACCTGGCAACACCCAGGTAGGCCTGCCTGAAGAATGAAAAATTATAGAAAAAAAATATATATATATGTTCTTTTCCAGGGTTTTCTTTAAAGGGCATGGAAAAATCTCTCTGAAACAGGTTAAGAATGTGGACTGGCCAGTTACAGGAACTGGCTAACCACAAAAGGAGAAATGCGAGTCAGCTAGGTGGAACCAAGAAACTGGTAGCCACAATGACTGGACAAGACCACAATGACAGGAGGACTGCATTCCTGAGAAAAATAAGTGTAAAGAGTGTTTTCACATGACCCTGACTCACACAGGTTGGGTTTCTTTGGAATGTTCTGCTATTTTTATGTTATGTCTCCTTGGCAACCCTCCCCGCTCCCTGGTTTGTGGTTTTCTCCTTTAAAAACTCCCCTCAGACCAGCAGTCTGAGTCAATTCAGCTCCTGCATGAGCAAATGAATTGACCAACAGCTGACTGTTCTCCCGAATAAACCTCTGTATTTGCATCCAGTTTCGGTGTCTTGCGAGCATTACTGGGTGTTCGTGTCATCCTGAGACATATCCTGAGGGTCTCCCTTGCGTGAGAGTCTTCATGCCCACTGTAAAAGGGGCTGCTTGCCCCCTCCCCTCTCTCTTACCCTCTTGCGCTCTTCTTGCCTCTAGCTTCTCTCTGTCCCCTTGCTCCTCCCCCTTCCCTTCCCCCTCTCTCCACGTGGTCATAGCCTGCCTCCACTTCTCTCTTTCTTTCTCTCTGCCTCTACTACCCTCCTGGTTCCCCTCCCCATGCCCTAAATAAACTCTATTCTATGCTATACTGTCATGTGGCTGGTCCCTCTGGGGCAAGAGATGCCTCAGAGAAGATGCAGACTGGAGTCCATCCCAGTCAGGGGACTATGCTCCAGGTTTCCTTATCATGGAGATGCTGAGTCATTCCTGGCTCTCCTGATGTGTCCAGCATTTTTCACAAGCTTCCTTTTTGCACAAAGAGAGGAAAGAACTCACATTATAACTGATAGATTCTTGCTTAGACTGCATTTATTGTTAACTCTTTCTAAGTAAAACACAGCATGTATTTTAAAGTGTGTTCCCATGTGGCAATTTTATAAAAGTTTGTTATCTTGCATTTTTATTTCAAAACATAAATTCAGATTTAAAATAAAAAAATAAGTATGTTCTCTCAATTTTGTTGTGTTTTAAAAAATTAATTGTGATATTCATATGAAAATAGATAAAACTAAATATGATTATGTAAAGCAAGGGAAGCTTTACTCAGCAAGATAAATATAACATTTTCACTAACAGGCATATATAATTTGAAATATGCATGGATATATATTAAATGAATGTAGAAATGGCATTATGTTTCTAAAAGAATATTGTTAAAGGGAGGTGGACCAAGAGAGGGAATGGGATGTGTCTCGAAAAGAAAATAATGGAAAAAATTATGTACCCGGACAGTGGTGGCTCACGCCTTTAATCGCAGCACTTGGAGGCAGAGGCAGGAAGATTTCTGAGTTCGAGGTCAGCCTGGTCTACAGAGTGAGTTCCAGGACAGCCAGGGCTATACAAAGAAACCCTGTCTGGAAAAATCTAATAAAAAAAAAAGAAAAAAATTATGTAGAATAAGCTGATTAACCATTCAAGGGTATTTGGATCAGATGCTAATAGATGAATATGAAAATATATATGGATATTTCACATTAAAATTTTATGCTACCCAAAAGTTAATAAAAAGTAAACAAATAGAAAACTGAAGAATATGACTATGAAACTTATAGCTATCTTAACTATAATATATTCAACTTTCCAAGAATAATATTCTGATTCTCTACTTTTGTTTATACATATATTTGTTTTTATTTAACATAGTACTGTAAAATCATTGAGTAAATAAACTATGAAAAACTCCACATAAATACTTTAAAATATTAATTGGCACATATAGCCAGAGGTATACTAGCACATTCTACAATAATGTTTGACTTAGATGCTTACATCAAAAATAAAGAATGCAACAGTTTGGATTCTAAACAAGCAATGAAGAGGCAATGACAAGTTACATAGACTAATAGCCCTACCCAGGGTATGTAAAGCATGAAAATCAAATATTGCCTGTGGGAGAGTCTGTGGATTAGTATGCTTGACATTCAATTTTAACTGAAAAACCGAAACTCAGAGAACCCAGAGATAGATGATAAAAATGCATAAATTACCTATCCTTTTTTCATTTGCAAGAATAATGAAATAGTCTATGTAAACAATTTATGAAAAACATTTGCTTCTGGAATTTTTATGTAAACATAAAATAATCATACATGAATCAGAAAATATAACTATAAAAATAGTTATAGTGCTCAAGAGCAAAAAATTATTATTGCTAAATACAAAAACAAAAGGGAATATCACTATCTCCTATCTAAGAGAAAAGTCCACCTCAGTGGAAATGGCATAGTCATTAGCTTTTCTTCTATTATAACAACTGACCTAATAGAAAAACTATGTGGTCTTGGTAGTTTTCCTATCCTTGAGGTTATGAGAATATGTTCTCTAAGTTTCACCTGCAAACACATTTGTATGTGTTTTCAGATGAGAGTTCCCTGTGGAAAGTGTCCCTTAAGAAAACATGCCTGTGTGGTATTAACATTTAATGAATATTGAATTAACATTTAATCCATTTGGAGTGACATTCATAGCTTTACTGTGATGAAAATAGAACAGAATTATATTCTTATTTCAGCCTCACAGCATACTAAAAGTAGAATGATACACAGAAAATTCGCATAATCTTTGCACAATGATAACATGAAAAAATATAAAACATTTAATTAAAATTAAACTTACTTAAACCTAAGTCGTACATAATTCTGTAGCAGCCTGTGTATGTTCTCCTGTATATATACACTTTACAAAATGCATATTACAAAATATAGGAGACCAAAATAATAGGTAGCCATATAATTTTCACTCCCAATTTTTCTTTCTGTACATAAGGAAGCAGGAGATAGATACATTTGCTATTTAACTTGCAAAGAATTATTGTATCTTATGTATTTACCGGTCTAACTGCTTAAAATCTATCTTTCATCTATCATTTAACATCAAGCAAGTCGTCTAGATATATATCATCTGTTTATCTATGTTTACAGATATTTGTTCAAAAGTAAGTTCTTGAGAAATACAAGTTGGAACAGTGTTCATTTTGCCTTCTTATCCACCCTAAAGTTATTACTAAAATGTGAACAAACTACATATTTGTGATACATAAACTTTAATGATTTAATGAAGCTCATTTCTCTGATTTCTAAAATTTTAGCAAAACTTTTATTAGTAAGTTACTTTCATTCTTGGATAGAATTTAGCCTATTTCTTTATATTTAAAGAAGCATATAGCTCATTTAACTTTCAGTTTCTGTTTAGTTTCTATAACAGCTGCCATAATGGTAAACTACAATATGAAATATTTGTTTTTCATAAAGTTACTCATTTTTAAATTAAAATACTGTTTATAATTTATGTGATTCAATATAATAATTATAATTAGCAAGCTTTTGGTGTTTTATACATTATCCAGAATTCACTATTTTGAGTGTAAGCTTCTTAATTTAAACAGAAATCACAGGGATCCCAGGATCACAGGGGAGGAGACCACAACATCTGCCCAACACCAGGAGTAACTGGGACACCTAGGATCCAGAAACTCAGGAACCCTTGCCTGGCCAGTGGCATGGGTTCCTTCCGGTCTGCACTGTTCCCTGAGCAAACCTTGGCCTCTGGCTCTGCACCTAGTCCCACAACACCCAGAGGAAACCTGACTTCCAGATACTTTAACAGGCCTAGTATTACAGGATCACAAGATCACAGAGGAAGCTCAACTCCAAGAAGATTGAACACACCAGGGAGCACTGGAGCTCTGACAAATTCAAGATGAAAGCTGAGGATACAACATCTTTCCCAGCATACAGCATAACTGAGACCACCACAGGAACCAGGGAAACACAAACCCTGCCCAGCCAGAGGCACTGGTTCTTTCCAGCTTGTACCTGTGACTGGAGCAAGCCCAGGGTTCTGGCTGCCCACCCACTTCTACAACTCCCAGAGAAAGCTTGATTCCAAGGAACACTGACACAACAGGATTTCAGGAGCTTGTTCACACCAGGATTTCAGGATCCCAGAGGCAGCTTAACTACCAGGTGTTCTGACAAACTCAGGATTGCAGGATCACAGGATCCTAGAATCACTGGATCACAGAGACAGCTGGAGTCAGAGGAGATTGTGACACAACCAGGATCACAGAAAGGATAGGCTCCAGTTAGAGACAGCAAGGGCAGGTAGCACTAGAGATAATCAGATGGCGAAAGGCAAGCTCAAGAAAATAAGTATCAGAAACCAAGGCTACTTGGCAGCATCCAAACCAAATTCTCCCACAACAAGAAGTCCTGAAAACCCCAGCACACTGGAAAAGCAAGATTCAGTTTTAAAATCACTTCTCATGATGATAATAGAGGACTTTAAGAAGGACATAAATAACTCCCTTAAAAAATACATGAGAACACAGGTAAACAGGTAGAAGCGCTTAAAAAGGAAACACAAAAATCCCTTAGAAGAATTACAGGAGAACACAACCAAACAGGTGAAAGAATTGAACAAAATCATCCAGGATCTAAAAATGGAAATAGAAACAATAAAGAAATCACAAAGAAAGACAACCCTCCAAATTCCTCCCATCACATAATAATCAAAACAACAAATGGACAAAACACAGAAAGAATATTAAAAGCAGTAAGGGCAAATGGTCAAGTAACATGTGAAAGCAGACATATCAGAATTATACTCGACTTCTCACCAGAGACTATAAAACCCAGAAGATCCTGGGTAAATGTCATACAGACTCTAAGAGAACAGAAATGCCAGTTCAGGCTACTATACCCAGCAAAACTCTCAATTACCATAGTTAAAGAAACCAAAATGTTGCATGACAAAATGAAATTTATACAATATGTTTCTACAAACCTAGCCCTAAAAAGGATAATAGATGGAAAACTCTAAAACAAGGAGAAAAACCACACCCTAGAACAAGCAAGAAAATAATATTCTTTCAACAAACCCAAAAGAAGATAGCCACGCAAACATAATTCAACCTCTAAACAACAAAAATAATGGGAAGCAACAATACTTTTCCTTAGTATCTCTTAATATCAACGGACTCAACTCTCCAATAAAAAGACATAGACTAGCACCCAGGATACATAAACAGGACACAGAATTTTGCTGCGTAAAGGAAACACACCTCATTGACAATGACAGACACTACCTCAGAGTAAAAGGTGGAAAAATAATTTCCAAGAAAATGATTCCCAGAACAAGGAAGACTAGCCATTATAATCTTGAATAAAATTGACTTTCATCCAAAAGTTTTCAAAAAAGTTAAGGAAGGACACTTAATACTCATCCAAAGAAAAACCTACCAAGATGAACTCTCAATTTTGAATATCTATACTCCAAATACAAGGGCAACCATATTCATAAAAGAAACTTTACTTAAGCTCAAAGCACACATTGTAACTCACACAATAATAGTAGGAGACTTCTACACCCCACTCTTAGCAATGCACAGATCACGGAACCAGAAACTAAACATTGACACAGTGAAACTAACCAAAATTATGAACCAATTGGATTTAACAGATATCTATTGAACATTTCATCCTAAAACAAAATAATATACCTTATTCTCAGAACCTCATAGTACCTTCTCCAAAATTGACCGTATAATTGTTCAGAAACAGGTTTCAACAGATACAAGAAGTTTGAAATAATCCCATGCATCCTATCAGATCATCACAGACTAAGGCTGGTCTTCAATAATAACAAAAACAACAGAAAGCCCACATACACATGGAAGCTGATCAACACTCTACTCAGTGATAACTTGGTCAAGGAAGAAACAAAGAAAGAAATTGAAGACTTTTGAATTTAATTAAACTGAAGGCAAAATATACCTAAAGTTATGGGACACAATTAAAGTAGTGCTAAGAGGAAAACTCATAGCACTAAGTGCCAAAACAAGCAAACAAACAAACAAAACAAACAAAAAAAAACACCCTAGAGAGAGCATACACTAGCAAGTTGACAATACACCTGAAAGCTCTAGAACAAAAAGGAGGCAAATACACCCAAAAGGAATAGAAGGCAGGAAACAGTCAAACACAGGGTCAAAATCATACAAGTAGAAAGAAAAAGAACTAGACAAAGAATCAACAAAACAAGGAGCTGGTCCTTTGAGAAAATCAACAAGATAGATAAACCCTTAGCCAGACTAACTAGAGGGCACAGAGGCAGTATCCAAATTAACAAGATCAGAAATGAAAATAGAGACAGTCGAGGAAATTCAAAAAATAATCAGATCCTACTACAAAAGCTTATACTCAACAAAATTATAAAATATGAATGAAATTGACAATTTTTTAGACAAATACAGGTACCAAACTTAAATCAGGATCACATAAGCCATCTAAAAATCCATAAGCCCTAAAGAAATAGCAGCAGTCATTAAAAGTCTCCCAACCAAAAAAAAAAAAAAAAAAAACAGCACAAATACAGAGGCAACCATTGGACTTTGCACAGGGTCCCCAATGGAAGAGTTAGAGAAAGGACTGAAGGAGTTAAAGGAGTTTGATATCCAACAAGAAGAACAATGATATCAACCAACCAGACCTCCCAGAGCTCCCAGGGACTAAACTACCAACCTAAGAGTATATACATGGAGGGACCTATGGCTCCAGCTGTATATGTAACAATGGATGGCCTTGTTGGTCATCAATAACAGAAGAGGCCCTTGGTCCTGTGAAGGCTGGATTACTCAGTGCAGATGAATACAGCGGGAGTGGGTGGATGGGTGGGGGAACAGTCTCATAGAAATGGAGGGAGGGGGCACCAGGTAGGGTGTTTCTATGGAGACCCAGGAAAGTGGGTAACATTTGAAATGTAAATAAAAAAAAATATCCAACAACAACAAAAAGAAGACCCATGGCTACTAAAAATCCTAGCCTGGTAAGGATACACAGTGCTAAAACCCAGAAAATGGGTAACAATTAAAATATGTTTAAAAACAAAAAACAGAAATCATACGATGTAAGTTCAAGCAAAGGATCACTGTCATGGTCTATCTACTTGCTTATCTGGTATTCATAGATAAACTTAAGTGTTTTGCAAGACTATCAAAGGACAGCCTGGTTTCTAGTCGAATACCTCACTGGCTGGAAACTGCTAGAGACTCCAAGTGATCCTGAGGGGCCCCAGGTGAGACTTATGTGACCATAAGGGATGACATGAGTTTCGCCACACTCCCAGACTCCAGGCTCCTGACACGAGGTTTGTTTTTGTTTTTTGTTTTTCCTACAGAGCCACTGTCTAATCTCTTGTAGAAGACTTCTCTGCATTCCCAGTGATGGAGACCACCAACCCAAGCAAGCAAGCAAGCCAAGCCAGCCACCCAAGCCAAGGAACCAGCCACGACACAGCCAAGGGAGGCTGTCATCCCTTTGGGAAACAGCTGGAACTCATCTCTCCCCCTCTTCCCTTCGGCTGCAGGCAAATCTAGCCTGTATGGCCTACTTTGTTTTGGGCCTAGTGGCATCTGGGAGCCCATGAGTCTGAGAACTAACTGGTTCCTGGGCGCCTTTTGGTCCGGGAACCCCCAAGCCAAGAGTTCTGTCTCCCGAGGGACCTCAGACTGTGCTCCCCACTCCTGAGGCGATGGCATGGGAGAACACAGTCAACTTCATATGCCTCTGCCTCTCTGAGCAGAGGCCCTAGACCTGGGTAGGGGGCAGGCACAGGACCCACACATCAACCCAGGCATGCACGACAACCCAAACAGTGTTTAACACACTAAAAGAGTAATTCACAACCACCTGACAATTTGTCCAATACAATGAAATCAATTATCCTTCAGGAAAAAATGAATAAGAAGGTCTTTTTTAAGTTCTTTTACTTTATAAAATATATAGATAAACACAACCTTGAGAGAGGTGTTTGTTTTAGGTAAAATTTCAGGTTATACTACATTAATATGGGAAAGTCAAGGAATAAAAACTTGTAGCATCTATTCACATTGCATACATGGTCAAGTTCAGAGAAAGTGAATGTGTATATGTTTAATATTCATCTAATTTTCTCTGCATTTTTATAGTCATGTTGCAAACCTTATGTGATACAACCTATAGTGGGTTAATTCTACTTACATCAATTAACCTAATTAAGACATTACACTAAAGAAATAACACCAAGATAACAAGATCTAAACAATCTCTCAAGGAGATGTTTTCCCAAGTGTTTGAAATTATGTTAAATCAAAATTAAAAATTGCATTACAGGAGTTTTAGTTGAAAGTATATAAGGCTTTGTTAAAAGAGGCCAAGAATAAAGCATGCCCCTTGGGAAAGCATCTTCAATCTCAGTAGTCAAGTAAACAGTGTCTTTGACATAACTCTGTTAAATCATTATGAGAAAATGTATTAATAAATAGCCTTTGCTTTATATTTTTATTTTATGAGGTCATACATACATACTTTATTTACATAATTTCCACCCTTTTGTTTCCCCCTCCAAGTCCACTTCTAAATCCTCTCAAATTCATGTTCTCATCACCTGTTCTTACTTATTATTCTTACCACCACACACACACACACACACACACACACTTACAAAACCCATAATATTCTGATTCTTTATTATTATTATGTGTTGAGAGCTGATCACTTGGAATTGGATAACCTATAATAGAACTCATTCTAGAGAAAACTGATTATCCTTTTCTATGAGGCGTGTAAAATTTATCTTTTTACATTTTCACAATTATTATATGATCACCAGGCTTTAATGAAGGAATTACAAAGATTAATGGGCAATGATAATACAGATTTAAAACACTTTGAATTGGTTCTGCTTCATTTCTAAAAATTGAAACTTGGTGTTTGTCGAAATATAAAATTGTTTGGCATTTAAAATTATAAGGTTATGTTTACATTCTGACAAAAATCAAAATTTGACCTAATATATAGATCATTTTTTTTATTTTTATGTTCTACTTGGTGTAAATGAAGTTTGGTTTTTATTAATGTAATACGAATAAAGAAAGTATTACTGGAAATATAGACAGAGCAAATAACCATTGCTGGGAAGACTTTTTAACATTAAGATAGTGAGTTACATACCATTTTAAACCCTTCTTAAGTGTGTGGTTTTAAACTAGACATTGTAAGTAACTTAAGAGCCCAGGTCAAAAGGCCTTCATAAGCTATGCAATCATTATAAAATACAGTTTTCAGAAGCAATTTAGACTTGCAAGATCTTACTATGAAGAAATTTCTAAGTGGGGATAAAATTAAGTGAATATTTATAAGTCAAATCAAATGTTCACTTAAAAAAATCTTTTCTCAGAATTAAATTACAATTGTTCCTATCATTGTTGATAAGCGTACTTTGAGAAATACCTTGTACCGTTTATTAAATACCTGTTCTGAGATATTATTAAAAGTGCTAACAAATTTAGCAATACAAATGTATACTGTAACTTATATATAAATTAACAAAATACAGTAACAAAACAGTAATAATTTAAAAGTAGGAAAGAAGTGAGTATCCATAGAAAAACTACTAACATATAGCTATCTAAAATACTTCTAAAATGTGAACTCTTCCCTCACTGACAAATCTCTTATATTAGCAGAGTATTAAATTCTCTCACAAAGACACTGTATATTATCTTCAGGAAGCTGATGGGCTGCATGCAATTTAATTGACAAAAAGTAATTACAGCAAACTATATGTAGTAGAACACACCTAAAATTCAAGTACTTAAGAGATTAAGTCAGGAAGATGTAGAATTCAAGAAAAGTTTGCTCTATATATTGTATTCATGGGTAGTGTGTGTATCAAAGTATCTTATATATTAATTTTAAATTTATTTAATAATTCTTATTTATATATGATTGTTAAATAAAATAACAATAACGTTTAAAACCACAGCAGTCCACCTGGAAATAAACTAGCATAATTCCATCAGAAGACACAATGTATTAGGAAAACCGGTTTTGAGCCCATAATCCAGCCTCCCGTGGGAGAAA
>JAJTUV010002853.1:0-154359 GCA_021653895.1 Mastomys natalensis
GGCTGTGGAAGGATGCAGCCTTAGGACATTTCCATGGATGTTATAATGTCCAATAAGGCCTTGAAGAATGTGTAGGGCTTCAGTCGAGGAAGCAGACATTGTTAAAGATTGAAGTTTCATCTGGAGACAGATAGCATGGTAAGCAGGGCTGTGGGATCTAGATCTGTGTCCCTTTTGGAGCCAGGGTATTGGGAACAGCTGGAGATAATGCTGGAAAGCTGGCTAAGCCGTTTGTAAACTGTATTTTGTGCTGAGGAATTTGCACTTTTCTCAAAGAATTGGCAGCTTTTATTCTGTGAAGGGCCAAGAGTGAATGGTTTAGGCTGTGCAGACCACTGTAATTATTCATCTCTCCCACTGTGCCACATGAACCAGGGATAGACAATACGCCCATGAATAATATAACTGTTCCAGTTTGCATTTATTAAAAAAACAACCAGATTCAAGTCCCTGCTGTAAAACACAAGAACATATTCCTATCTGGTTGTGGTTTAGTGCCTGTTACCCATCCTCCCATGCACAGCCTTTCTAGCCTATAGAAACATCTACTCAATGTCTATGAAATATTTAACTTTTTTAACTTCTATTTATGTGTGAGAACCTACAATATTTGACTTTCTGTGTGTGGCTTATTGCACTAACTATGTCCTTTAGTCTGTGTTGCTGCACATGTCCACCATATTGGTTTTACCTCCTTGTCATTCAGAATTTGTTCTTTTTAATAAAGTGTCCTCAGAGGACAGGCGAGATAGATAGCACTGTCATCCTCAGAACGGAAGCAAAAGAAAGCTGCTCCCAGAGTGGCTTCTGAACTGCTGTCCTGGGACACTGTCAGTGACAGATGCTCAGTGAAGGAAAGCTGAGGGGACATGTACAGTCAGGATGGGCTCTAAGAGTGGGAACACAGGATAAAAGAAAGTGCAGATGTGAGTTTTGAGTAAGTGAATACTAGTTGTTAACACTTTGTTGAAGCAGAATTGAAGTTTCTAGAAAAGTTGACTGTATTTACTGGAAGTTCTTTCATCTTGGCAAAAATTCCAGAATCTGAATCACAAAGAAATTACTCCTATTGTTTTGAAAGGGATAACAAGCTAAAATGAAAGCCATAGAAACATGTTCCCATATGACACACAAAAAGTAGTAAGAGTTAATAGAACACAACTCCTGTGATCTACAGTAACGTTCCTGTATGACACACTGGTGCACTTGGCGGCACATGTGAGAGTGACCATCTGCTATCTGATTGGATTTAAGGCCACTCCATGAAGTGGATGGAACCCATGCCTGACATAGCTTGGGTGGCTAAGAACCTGAGACTAAAAGGCCATGGGCCTAGGGGAAAACCAAATACTATTGTTTCGCTAAAGGAGCATACCAATAAAGTGACTCCTGATGACATTGTGCCATGCTTCTGTATCTTAGCCAGGGATACTATTGCTGTGATGAAACACCATGACCAGAAGCAACTGGAGAGGATAGGATTTGTGTGGCTTATACTTCCATACCACTGTTCATCATTGAATGAAGTCAGAACAGGAACTCAAGCAGGGCAGAAACTAGAGGCAGGAGCTGATGGAGAGGCTGTTGAGAGTGTTGCTTACTGGCTTGCTCAACTTGCTCTCTTATAGAACCTAGGACTACCAGTCCAGGGATGGCACCACTCACAGTGAGCTGGGTCCTCTCCCATCAATCACTAATTAAGAAAATGCCTTATAACTGGATCTAATGAAGGCATTTCCTCAATTGAGATTCCCTCCTCTCAGATGACTCTAGCCTTGGTCAAGTTGACATAAAACTAGCCAGCACACCATGGATCAGTGTCTTGCTCAGCCATCATCAGTGACGCTTCCTCCTACAATACATGGGGACTAATACAGAGATCCACAACTGGACAGCATGCAAAGGGTGAGAGACTGGAACACTCAGTCCTAAATGTTTCCATTAAATCTCTGCCCCCAGGGCTCAGGGAGCTATGCAAAAGAGGAGGTGGAAAGATTGTAAGAGCCAGAAGGGGTGGGTGACACCAAGGAAACAGTGTCTTCTAGACACAACAAAACTGACTCACATATGAACTCAGAGACTGTGGCAGCATGCATGGGACCTGCACAGGTTCCAGACAGACACACAGGAGAAGAGAGGAAGAAGTAGATATGAGCTCCTGCCCCTGCTTCTTAACCAAAAGAAGCGATCTCCAATTGATAACCACTTGCAAAGGAAAAACAAGTTTTCTACAATGGTGTCTCACTGGGTACACAAACCACAATTGAGGGCAGGCCCCAAGCCAAGCAAGTAGATAGCCAGCGCAAATTAACTCAATGATGTTTTTGTAGTTTTGGGTTTGGTTTGGTTTGGTTTGTAATTTTTGTCTCTTGTTGGTTTTTTTGTTTTTTCTTTATCTTACTGGTCTTTTGTTTATATAATATACTTCTTAATTTTATGTTTTTATGGATTTTATTTGTATGTATGTTTCTTGTGTTTTTCTATTATTATTATCATCACTATTCTAGTTGTTTTGCTTTTTTATTGCTCATTCATTTTCTAAAGAGAGAAAGAAAATGAGGAGTTGGATGAGTGGACAGGATCTGGGAGAAGATGGAGGAGGGAAATTGATCAGAATATAGAAAATGAAAGAGTTGTTAAATTTAACTTGATAACAAAGATTAATATCTAGAATAAACTAAAGATTCCTTTTAAAAAGACTGCTGGAGTAGGGCAGTGGCTGAGAAGGTAAAGTGGCTGCCCCATCAGTGTGCAGATCTGAGTTCAGAGTCCTAGAACACAAATAAAAAGCTCGGCATGCATGAGTACCTTTAAATAGCCTCCTGTGCACGCTGCTTGGGAGTGGAGAGACAGGAGGATCCCTGAAGCTCATTGGCCGTCCAGTGTAGCCAAATCATTAAACTGCAGTGGAGTTCAGGGGTTTTTTTTGTTTGGGGACTGTCTCAAACAAATCACAAGATGGAGATGTCAAGGAAACATACAGCACATCAGCCTTGCCCTTGACATGCATGTCTACCTGCACGCATTGTGGTGGTAAACATCCACAGTAACAAGCACATCACTCACACACACACATGAGACAGTGTGTTTGTAAAAATGAGCAATAGGTTATCCAAAGAAAAAGGAACACCATTGGTAAATCAACACATTAAACAATGCATAAGCTTGTCATAACCCACCACATTAAAGCCATGGTGAAATACCATTTCACATATGCCAGAATGCCAAAAAATTAAAAACTCTGATATACTGAAAACAAACAGAAGTGCATGAGTTGTCCTGTATGGAATCTTTTAGAAATGTAAATTGGCCCAGTCACTTCAAACATAGATTTTACTTTAGTACAAGAAAAAGCAGTGTACTGGAGTAAACTGTTTATATGTGTTATATTCCAAATCTGTAAAACCAGAGAGGCGTGTAACATTACATTTGCCAATAATATCTCATTTGTCATTGTGCACGAGAATATTTTAATAGGGTCATTTTGAATTTCTGGATCGTATTGAGATACTTTAGAGAATTAAGAGAATGATAAATAATTACAGTCTTTCTATATATCATTTTTAGAGAATTACTGGTTAAGAATTACTTGTCTTTACTATATATCATATTTTTAATATCGACTTTTTAGTGTGTGTGTGTGTGTGTCTGTGTGTGTAAAATACTGGAAATTGAACCTAGAATCTCACACACAGCAAGTACACTGTCACTGAGGCACATCGTAGCCCTCCTTTTATAGATATACTTTTAAACTTTTGAGACAATTTCACTAAATTGTCTGGCTTGCTTTAAACATATCCTATAATCCACCAGGTTGGCCTTGAACGTGTATGCACCTTGTAAGTCTCCTCAGTGGCTGGTTACAGGCCTGTGTCAAGAGACCCAGCTTGAAAAGTTAGCCTTGATACATATTTATAAACCCTTATCAATCTGATACCCTTACCTGTTTCAAAGAATCACACTACTGGTATTTTTTATGAAGGGAATATTTTATGAAGGGAATCTTGTTGTTAAATAATTTTCCCGGCCGGGCGGTGGTGGCGCACGCCTTTAATCCCAGCACTTGGGAGGCAGAGGCAGGCGGATTTCTGAGTTCGAGGCCAGCCTGGTCTACTGAGCGAGTTCCAGGACAGCCCGGACTACACAGAGAAACCCTGTCTCGAAAAAACCAAAAAAAGAAAAAAAGAAAAAAAAAAATAATTTTCCCCTCAAAATTATCCATCACCTCCTTCAATATGTTTTATGGTTAATAGATTTGATAAGTGAAAATCATAGATTTTCATAGAAAATCATAGATTCTTACCAGGCCCATGCTTATACTTGACTTGTCAATCAGGAAAGTCGTGTAAGGCTCTGGACTCTGGATCTTGACAAGTGTGGCTGCATTCTGATACACTCAACCTAGAGAACTTTTGGAAGGCATCTCTGTTGCTCAATGGTAGGGCGCTTGTGTAGCATTCACAGGCCCTGGGCAGACTGTAAATAAATAAATAAATAAATCCAACAAACTGGTCTTAAAGTTGGAAGTACAAAGTGGGAGTTGCTTAACAATGATTTTGCTAAAAACAAAACAATAATAACAACAAAAAGCAATCCAGGCACAATAGCACACACCTATAATCTTAGCATTAGGGAAGCTAAAGCAGGAGGATCTCCAGCTTGTGCTACATGAAGGGGGAAATAAAAGTTCAGAATAACTGCTAGCCCAGAGGATTGCCGTTAAACAAGTGTACCTCAGGCCCATCTTCAGCAGTTGCACAAAATGGCTGCCGTGTAACATCTACAGAAATGAATATTGCCCATTTGCTTATCACCAGGCCTAAGGTGGTTGCCAGTAAAATCAGTGCCTGTCAGGCTCTTGGGGTAAACTTACATTCTATACATGAAACAAAAAAGTCTATGATGAGTTTGCAGAGGAAGATATACCAGCTAAAATATGAAGATGGGAACTCTTGGAAGAAAAGGCAGCAAAGGCTACAGATCAGCCCTGACGAACTGTTCATTTCACAGCCAACTAAAGCTTAGGCCAGCCGCGAGTGCTAGCACCGCCTCGTAGCCCATGTGAACTTTATGTGGCAGAAGCCTTGACTGCTCCCAGCTTTTGTTGCAGTGTTTTCAGTGCCCTTTCCTACAGAGGAGTCCTACTGTATGTGAGAGATAGCTGCTGCACCCAACTCTGTTGTTAGCTAGAGCCACTCTGACAAAACGAAGAGCCTTCCCTGTAGTTAGGCCTTCTTGACCATCCTACCAACTCCTGGGTGGCACGTCCCAGTGTGTTTTAATACATTTTTAGAATGCCTTGTTGTTCTTTAAGACTTCTTCGGCTTTAAGACTTCAGCTGGGTGTGGTAGCATACACCTGTGTTTCTACATACACTCACAAGGTCAAGGCAGAAGGTTCAGCTTGAATGCAAGGCTAGCCTAACTTGGTCTATGGAGTGAGTCCCTGGTTAGCCTGGGCTATATTGAGAGACCTTGCCAAAAAACAAAACAAACAAAAAAACCCCTTAAATAAACAAATAACCTAATAATAGGAAACTAATATTTTCCCTTGAAAATGTTTTTAGACAATTCCCTTGTTTTTAGTTTATGTGTGCCTGTGAGTGTCTGCATGTATATCTGTGTATCACATATATCTGTGTATCACATGTATGCTAGTACCCTTGGAAGCCAGAAGAGAGTGTCAGATCTTCTGGAATGAGGTTTTTTTTACTCATTTTATGTATATGAGTACAGTGTAGCTGCCTTTTAGACACACCAGAAGAGGGAATTGTATGCATTATAGATCGGCCACCATGTGGGTGATGGGAGTTGAACTCAGGACCTCTGGAAGAGCAGTCAGTGCTCTTAACCTCTGAGCCATCTCTCCAGCCCCTTCTGGAACGAGTTACAGTGTGAACCACTCCATGTGGATGCTGGGAACAGACCAAAAACCCCTGCAGGAAGTATTCTTAACTTCTGAGCCACTTCTGCAGCTTCTAAAATAATCTTTTTGAAAAATATTTTTAAAAAAAAATTTCCCAGAGGCAAAGAACTGCTATTTCTTCCTGTGAGACATTTGCTATTTCCTATGTTGATATTATATCATGCTGTTCTCCTAAATAAGTTTGTAGTAAAACAAATGTTCTCCATTAGAATAAATTGATATCACAGAAATTTATTTTGGCCAAAAAAAAAGTTATTTTGCCACTATAATTCATCATCAAGAATTGTACTTTGGGCTGGAAAGGTGGCTCAGTGGTTTAGAGCACTGACTGCTCTTCCAAAGGTCCTGAGTTCAATTCCAGCAACCACATGGTGGCTCACAACCATCTGCAATGGAATCTGATGCCCTCTTCTGGTATGTTTGAAGACAGCTACAGTGTACTCATGTACATAAAATAAATAAATAAATCTTAAAAAAAAAAAAAAAGAATTGTACATTCTACCAAGTAATTGTTTTAATGGTTTTCATCTTCACCTCCTTTCTCCCACTTGATTATTTTCCTGCAGAGACAGTAGTGAAGGCATGAGTGGTCTGTAGGTGAAAGCAACAGATGATATGATCAAGAATATAGGACACACGGACTAGCACTTCCCGTACCCCAGTAATAGATGCAAATATATGAGCTTTATTTGTAAAATGGTTTTCTTTCTTCTCTCCATAGCTATAAGAAGTGGTGGAAAGAGCGAGCGACGGCCCCACTGCGCGCCATGGCACTGCCGTTCCGGAAGGACTTCGGGGAGTACAAGGACCTGGATGAGGATGAGCTCCTGGGCAAGCTGTCAGAGTCAGAGCTGAAACAGCTCGAAACTGTCCTGGAGGATCTTGACCCCGAGGTTGGTGCTAACCAAAGACGAGAAATCAGAGCCTTCCACACTGTTTGACTCAGTAGCTGCCTTTTAACCAACTTGCTTTCTCGTGGCTTTTTCCCATACCCTTCACCCACTTTCCGTCCAAATGCTTCTTCTCCAGGTCCCCATATCTACCTCCACATCTTATGAACTATCACTAAACATCTACACAGATGTTTTTCTCCACTACAAGCTTCCCTTTGTGTAATTGAAATTAGTAATAGCTAATTAACCCTTTAATATATGCTAATCTGTTTCTCTTCAGAGTACCAGGCTGGCACCAGGACACTGTGCCTCTAAGAATGTTCTTAGTGGCCTAAACCTAATTATAATGATACTTGAGAAAGGTTCACCAAATGGTCTATCATTAGCATTGGTAGAACAGATCTAAGGAGCAGATCTAACATGGATGTTTCTTAACACTGGTCTTATGTCCCTGATTACACCCATCCTAAGTTACAAGTATTATAAATTGAATGCATTTAATATATCTAGCCTTTTAATATCATAGCTTTACCTAGCCTACCTTAAATGTGCTCAGAACATTTAAATAAGGCTACATTTATATAGAATCATCTAATATAAAGCCTAGTTTGTAAAAAAAAAAAAAAAGTATTTATTACCTCATAGAAGTTAACTTATGTTCTATACTGATAAAGAAAACCAAAATGATTGCTTGGTACAGTTTTCCACTTAGAGTGAACCATTATTAAGTCAAGGACAGTGCAGATGTATACTTGTCTTAATTTGCCAACTGGTTGTTACTTGGCTCATAGGCTGCACAAGGCTAATGAGGCCATTTAATCTTTGAAATGTGACTCAAGGAGGAGCAGATAGCAGGGAAGAACCTCAAGGTAGTGGTTATTTGCAAAGCTTGACTACCTTTCTTGAAAGCACATTGGTTTTCTGTGCCCTTTAAGAATTGAAGTGTTGTGAGCTTTTAGGGAAAAGAGTGGTACTGAGAATTAAATTCAGGGCCTCAAGCATACTAAAAATGTGCTTTATAAAATTGTCCTTGTTGCTAAGTGATATGTCTATACACAGGTCAAGACCTTTGACCATGATTACTATTACAAGAAAAACTTCTCTTACCGAAGTCTGAGGGATTACTCAAGGTAACAGCTGTCAACAATCTATTTGGCAGTAGTCAGTCAGACCAATTTAAAGCAAACGGTTTAGGATCTAGAAAACCTGTAAGAGACTGTCTAGCCTGGGGTTTTTAACTTGGACCAGTGACTTTTGTGAGGGGCTCTTATGTCCATTACAGAATGTTTGACAGCACCTTGTCTCAGTAGAAGAGTCTTCAGACTGTGAATATCCAGGGAGAGAAAACTGTGGTGGACATTTTGTAGACAGTGTCAACCTCCAGACATGGACCAGAAGGAAACGGCTCACCATTTCCTTCAGAGCCTCAGCCCCAAGGAGAAGGCTTTACCACTTTCTCCATGGTCTAAGACTGTGGGGTCCTTGACATGGCCCTGCCTGTGTCAATACACACATTCACTCAGACTTCACTCCCTTAGGGCCTCCTCCTCTACCTCCATTCAGGCTTGTGCTCTACACTAAGCCTAAGGCTGTGCTGTGTGGACACCAGAGGACTTAGCTCTTCTGTGTAGCTTGCCCTCTGCTCCGTCCCGTGGAATAAAAGGCAAGCTACAACCGTGTTCTTCTTAAAGCGGTTTATTCAGGTTCCTTGTTACAGCACGCTTGCTTCGACCTTCTTTCAATCCCCTTGAATGCTCTCTGCTACCTCCTTCAATCCTCCTCCTTCCTCTCCTCTTGTATCCTGGCTACGCCCCAGCAGTCCCTTATATACATTGCCTTAATCCCATCAGCAGCTGCCACACTGTCACTGTTAATTGGCTGTTCCTGTGATGCGAGGTGGGCTAATTGAGTAGCCACACCTGGAAGCACGAACCTTCTCTCTACAATGAGCCACAGTCACAGTGCCTACTCAAGCTAGCTGGCTACATGCCAACTGTCATCCTGACGGCAGGGAGAACCGCTTCCTACACTTCTGTATCTCAGGGTGCCATAGGGCATGCAGAACAGTGACAGTACTTTTTACTACCATAACGAATGCTCGTGTGTACATATGCACACATACATAGTGAACAGTTTTGTTCTATATTTAAATCAAGTAAATAGTCTTGAGGTTGGACTGTGCATGTTTTTATTTTGATAAAGGCTCTGATCAAATAGAAGCCATTACAAAGGGATAACATGTCTCTTCTCATCTTGCTCTTGCTCCCTTACCCTCTTTCTGCCTCTCTTCCCATTCCCCTCCCCCTCTCTCTCCACATGCTCATGGATGGCCTCCTCTCCTCCTCCTCTTCTTCTTCTTCCTCCTCTTTTCTTCCTCTTCTTCTTCCTCTCTCTGTTCCTACTACCTATCCCATCCACTCCCCTCCCCATGCTCTAAATAAACTCTAAAATACTGGGATGGCTGGTACTATACTATGGCTTGTACCTCAGGGGGAGGGATGCCTCAGCATGGGCCCGCAAAGGCACCCCTTTCCCCCACACCATACCATGTGTCCACCAAACATACATATCCCTAACTTCTTTTTCTTTTTATAAAACACAACAGGTATAATACCAGGCATGAGTTCCTCTCTTATTACACAGTCCCAGTCACTGAAGATACCATGCACTTGAGGCATAGGACTTGGAAAAATCGTGCTGGATCTGCCCTGGAACCTTGAGGTTACCCAAACAAGACTTGAATAATGATACCAGTTGACATCCCAGTGTGGATGAAGGAAATCGTTCAAGGCCCCACTCCTAGATGAAGTCTATAGTCAATGACTGATGAGAGAAAAAAAATCAATGTTCCCCAGAAATGAGCTCCCTGATTTTAAAAAAAAAGGGGGGGAGGATAATATATAGTAGTTTGCAATTCTTTTTTGATAGAATCATTTTATGTACATATTTACAGGTCGGTTATTAAGCATTAAGAAAATTGTTGTTACTATCGTTTGAACATTAAACTATCCTCCTGCTTCAGCTTCCTGAATGCTAGAATATAAGCCAAGCTAGGAAAACTTCAACTCTAATATAAATAACAACATAAATTTAAAAACTATACCTGGAAAAATAATAATCCATGGATACTTAAAAATTAAAGGGTGAAGCTAAGCAAATGGTTCATTCCTGTAATTCCAGTACTTGGAAGGATGCATCAAGAAGGATCATGGCAAGTTTATGGCCAGCATGGTCCACATTATGAGTGCTAAGCCAGCCACAATGATATGTCAAGAGCCTATTTCACAAAGAAAAAGAAAAAAAAGCTAGTGGCTGTTTTCTGCCAGTAGGATACTATCTGAAGAACATATGTAGGTGCCTATTTTTAATAATAATATAATTCTATCTACTTAAAAAATATATAGACTTGCCTACAACAATGTCACACCCCTTTAATCCCAGCACTTGGGAGGCAGAAGCAGATGAATCTCTGAATTCAAGGCCAGTCTCGTCTACCTAGTGAGTTCCAGGACAGCCAGGGGCTACACAGAGAAACCCTGTCTCGCAAATAAACAAAGACTTGTAGGCCAGTAAAATGGCTCAATAGTAAAGGCAGTTATCAGTAAGTCTGACAACCTATGTGTAAGATCCCAGCGTAAGGAAAGAATCAACTCCTAAAAGTTGTCCTCTGGTCTCTACGTACATGTCATGGCACAGGTACTCCCCACACCCAAAATCAAGGTTTAAATTTTTAAAAAAAAGAAACTTTTGTAATACATCTCACATGACTACCCTGAAATCCTACAAGGAGGTATTTAATGTCTGCGTCATGCTAGTTTCTTGATCTTGCATGGGAAATCTATAGAAGCATATGCAGTTGTCATTCTTGGTGGTTTGGTGGTCATAACGGCTGACTCATTCTCTTTGGCAGAATGCCCTTCTGCCTGCAGGGTTCCGGCAGAAGAACCAGACATCAAAGTCTGCCACAGGACCCTTTGATAGGGAACGGCTCCTTTCTTACCTAGAGAAGGAAGCATTGGAACATAAGGATCGGGAAGACTATGTGCCCTACACTGGAGAGAAGAAAGGTAAGTCCAAGATTGTTACAGCCCGTCCTGCCCCATGTTTGGGGGCCACTTTGTTTCCATCTGTTCTGCTGCTCCGGTCCGCCGGTCAGGTCTAGCAAGAGAGAGAATGGGAGGAAGGGCAAGAGACGCGAAGAATAGAAACAAGGCAGAGGGTCTGATCAAATCTCTCTTTTATTGAAAGGAAATCCTGGGTATTTATACCCTTTACCACGTGCCTTGCCCTCGTGGACAAGCACAGCTGAAGGCACTACGTCATGCGCCTAGCAGCGTGGAGACCACGTGCACCTTGCAGCTGGGGGCACTAAACAGCAAAACAAGATATGTGAGAAAAACAAGATGTTTATCAGAGTGCGCTCAGCTGTTGTAGGCTGTTGAAAACAAGTCTCTTGTCAGGGTATATGGCTCGAGATGGCTGTAAAGATGATAGCCGCTTTCTGCCAGGAGTCGGCTCCCAACACAGGATTGTATGTTGTCTGTCATTCAGCAGCTTTGGGTTCTTTTTATAATTGATACCCATGGAGAAAATTGTTTTTAGATGTAGATAATCAGCACCCTTTAAAGAAGCACTGCTGGCAACTTAAAAGTTTACTAAGTAGTTTAGACACATCACTTATGTTTTTATCAACTTATCCAGAGTTCTTTTTATAACCACCCATTAGTGAAGTTTGATTACACAGAAGCTTTGTACAACATTACTTCACTACAAGTTGAAGCAAATTTAAAACACTAGTTTATTACAGAGTGCAAGCGACGGCAAAGCAGTGCTCTTTCCTAACTCTTAAAAGTCTTTAAAGTGAAATCCCATAAAATAATTCATGCTTTTAAGTTGTCCCACTCAATAGACTTAGTTTTTGTTCGCTAATGTTTCCTAACATGAGTTTCAGGAAGTTTTTCTAGTCCTAACTCTTTGATATTGTAGTATCTAATTCATTTATTCTCTTACATTTGAGTACCCTGTTTTATCTTCCTTAATCAATAAATAAGAACAAAGAACACATGAAGTGAAGACTTGGCTTAGATTGAACTTTACTTCCCAGAATGAAAGAGTTTACTAACTAAGATACAGCTCAAGAAGTAATGGCTAACTCAAATAACTTAGAAGTAGGGCATGATGAACTACCTGAAGAAACACAACTGGGGAACTAAGGACAAGTAGTAGACTTTTACTTTAAAGTACAGCTAGCTAGAAAATTCTCCAAGATGGCTTGGCTTGTATGCAGGGTATACTATAGAAGTTACAGCGAAGGCTGCAGAGATGCTCAGTGGTTAGGACCACATGCTGCTGTTCCAGAGAACCCACATTGTGCAGCTCACAGCTGTCTGAGGCTCCAGCTTCAAAGGCTCCAGCACCCTCTTCTGAACACACACCCCTATACATATAATTAAAAAAAAACTTTTAGAAGTAAAATCAGAGTACATAAAACTAGAACCACGTATATAAACATAGAATACGATTATGTACATTAGGTAGGTCTCCTGATGCCATAAAAGCCGTTGTTTTTGTTGTTTTTAATTGGGGCGTTTCTTTTTTAAAATGTTTGTGTGCTTGTATCTGTGTGTGTTTTGTACACCCTTGTATAAGGGTTCCTGTGAGGCCAAAAGAGGGATCATGTAGTTGCAGTTGTGATCTGCCCAGTATGGGTCCTGAGACTTGGGTCCCTTGGAAGAGCAGCAAGTGTTTCTAACCGCTGTAACCATCTCTCCAGCCCCAATGTGCTTTTTTCTTCTTACTGCATTCACTCATTTATTTCCTGTCTGTGTGTGGGATGGGGGTGCATGTGGAGGTCAGGAAACAACATGAGGAGTGGGTTTTTTCTTTCTTTTTCCTTCTTAGACAACTTTGAATTATGGTGGTGGGGTTTTTGTTCTTCTTTGTTTTGTTTTGTTTTTTAAGATAGTGTCTTGGTAGTCCAGACTGGCCTGGAACTAGCTTAGGCTGACCTAATTCATGTGTAGTCTTCCTGCTTCAGCATCCCAGTGTGCTGGGATTATAGGTATGAGCCACCATGCCTCACTAAGAATTGTTGAAGTGCTTTCTTTCCAGTGTTGGAGTTAAACCCAAACCTTGTGTGTGATAAACAAACCACTGAGCTCCGCCCCAGCTCTCTAAGTGTCTCTCATAGGCAGACCCGAGCATACATCTATTCAGTTCATCTAACTCTGACAACTCCTAATTATGGCAGAGATTAAGCCAAATAACTTCTTTCTAACTCTAAATGTTTAAAAATTAAAATTGTGTTTGTTTCTTTCACTTGTATATATTACATTAAAATGTAAAAAGATATGTGCTTTTTGCCTCTTTAAACTTTTGCAAACTAGTAATGGGGATATAGCTCAGTTGGTAAGAATGCTTGCCTCTCATGTAAGAAACCCTGGGTTCAATCCCCAGCACTGCATAAACTGGGTGTGGTGGTGCCAACTGCAATCCTGGTACCGAGGAAGTGGAAGCAAGAAAATCAGGGGCATGAGGCTAGCCTGGGCTACACCACATATACACACAAATAGGTAAAACAGAATTGCAAAGTAGGCAGCTGGGCACAAAGACACGGGCAAAGGAGAGTATTGATCTAGCCATATGTAAAAGTGATGACCATGCACAGTCATTTCCCAGCATACCTGTACATATGGTCAGTAGTCTGTCTCAGTTGAAAAGGTACAGACCTGTACATACGTATGAATCTGTCACGTGGAGAAATTATGTGCCCAGCCTTTGACATTTCTGACTATCTTTCTGTTGCTCACTTATGAATCCTTCTCCCATTTGCTCCTGCCATGCTTCCCTCTTATCTGGACTGTTTTTCCATGTCCACTATTCCATTGTCATGACTGCAGTCTATGTGCTACAGACAGGTGTGTTCCATTGGATTCTGTTGAGCTGCTGACTCACCAGGGATGGGCCAGCCCGGCCCTCGGGGACACTCCTGTTCTCTCTGCTCTCCTTGGGGTACAGCCTTCTGCACTTTCTTGTTTCTGGGTTTTTTTTTCCCAACTCTGAGAATGTAATATTCTTGACTTCCTTCCTAAGAATCCCTTGCTTCCTAGAGGTGGATTAACCAGTTGTCCTAAATGAGTGGCGTCTTAAGTACTCTTCACCTCACTTGCAATTGCCTCAGCTCTCCAGAAAACTCGGTTCTCCATTTTTCTAAAAGAGGCTTCCCACATCCTACTGAGAATAAGACTTCTCTGGAGAACATTTTGACTCTTTAGTAAGTCAAAAAGCTTGTAGTTACATGTCTTTACAGCAGCTTTGGTGGTGTCTGAAACTCTACAACAAGGGCTTAAACTCCCATTGTCACTTGTCTTTCATTTGAGGTAGGACTGTACCATTTCATACTTGTCACAGAGATCAGTTTTTCTGATGTAGGTTTTTTTTTTTTTTCTACAGTGTTTAAAATAAATTAGTTTTAAAATTCCGGTTCTGGACTTCATTGAATAAGGAAATTAAAGCTGGTCAGATATAATGTTGTCTACTGACGGATACAGTAAATAGATGTTTTGTTAGAATTGTGCTTTTAAAAAAAGTACATCTTATGAAAGTTATGTGAGGAGCTTGAGAAGTGGACTCGCTGATTAAGAGCACTGGCGGCTCTTCCAGAGGACAGGAGTTGTTGGGAGCCAACTTCTGGCAGAAAGCGGCTATTATCTTTGCAGCCATCTCAAGCCATATACCCTGACAAGAGACTTGTTTGTCAACAGCCTACAACAGCTGAGAACACTCTGATAAACATCATGTTTTTCTCCCATATCTTGTTTTGTTGTTTGTGCCCCAGCTGCAAGGTGCACATGGTAAAGTGTCTTCAGCTGTGTCCCCCCTGCTTATGCATTATATATATATATATATATATATATATATTATATATCCATGATTTCCTTTCAAGGAGGAAATAAAGGGAACGAGGAACAAGTCTTGAACAGATTCTCTGTCTTGTCTCCATTCTTTGCGTCTCTTGCCCTTCCATTCTCCACTATCTCTCTTGCTAGACCCTGACCCACAGGCCAAGCAGCAGCTCAGGCCAAGATATAGTGGCCCCCAAACCTGGGGCAGCTCCGGGCGGGTACAAAGTGGTGCCTCAACACTGGGCTCCAGTAAGCAGGATACAGTGAAGGACACTGCAGGAATTGGAAGCGTGTATCCTCACTCCTGCGCTGGAGACCCTGTTGACTGACCCGAACGGATGGGTCGTTACAAGGAATTAATTCCCAGTAAACAGATAGTGGTTCACAACCATCTATAGCTCTAGTCCAGCAAATCTGATGCCCTCCTGTGCTTCCACATGCAGGCAAAACACACATACACATAAACCTAGAATCTTAAAGGTAAAAAAAGAGAAAGTTGTGTCTAGGATTTACATTTTTTAACTTTTCTTAAGTTATGTGCATCTGTGTGTGTCAGTGTGCACATGAGCGCAAGTGCCCTAGACAGCCAGATTTGGGACATTGAACACGAACGTAGTGCCCTGTGTGGTGGTACATGCCCTTAATCTTTGTGTTTAGGCCAGGCAGGGCAACACAGTGAGACCATGTCTCAAAAATAAAATAATTGATAATAAAAATGTACATTTGTTCTGTTTACTATAAATCATTTCCTTCATAGTTTAAAGTTTATAGCCTGGTGTGATAGTGAAGCCTTTAATTCCAGCACTCAGGAGGCAGAGGTAAGTGGATTTTTGAGTTCAAGGCCAGCCTGGTATTTATTACAGAGCAAGTTCCAGGACAGCCAAGATGACACAGAAAAACCCTGTCTCAAAACAAACAAACAAACAACCTATATATGTCAAGTCATTTCATCCGAGGTCAAAATTGTAATAGAGAAATAATCATGACTCTTAAAGAGCATGCAGGAATTAAGCAGGCCGTAATACAGTAGATTCCTAATACACTCGTTAATGAATGGCTTTAATACAGTAGATTGCTAATACACTCGTTAATGAATGGCTTGGGATAAAAATAATACATCCACCCAATCTCTGTCTGGTAAAGCCTAGCATTTCACTCACCCTGTGAGGCAGTTAGGGCACAAACCAAAAATAACCAGTATAAAGGAAAGGCATTAAATTAGTCGTGTCTGATAATTATTGAGATTTAAAATATTATTTTAAAAAGCACTTTTATCCAGTAAGCAATCTCACTGTCTAATTCCCTTAATCTAAAAAAAAAAACCTTTATTTGGGACTGGAAAGGTGGCTCAGCAGTTAAGTGTTTACTACTCTTGTAGGTGATCCAGCACACACAACTCATAGCTGCCTATACCTCCAGCTCCACGGCATCTGATGCCCTCTGCTGGCCTCTGAAGGAGCTTGTATTCAAATACACATTACCACAAGTGCAATGCACACACACACACACACACACACACACACACCTCTACAGTGTATTAAATAATCTTTAAAAACCATCTTTTGCTAATAAAGATTGTGTAAAAGGAAATTTCTGTGCCATAAAAATCTCCCCATGTAAGGTATATGATTCAGTAATGTTGAACATATTCATAGAATTATACAATCTTTAGTTTAGAACAATTTCATCATGCCCCATAGAAACCCTGTATCCATTTGTAATCAATCAGTCAGTCTACCCCATCCCTATTCTATTCCATAGCCATAGGAATCACTAATTTCCTCTCTGGCTGTGGACGCTTCACATCAGTGGACCGCTAGGATGTGAGCTGACAACCGCCTGCTCTCACTGGGCGTGTGCACTCCACAGCAGACCTACATTCCCAGCCCCCTTCACTCCTTTTAATAACAGAGTCATATTCTATTGTATTTTGTTCTTTAATATTTGGGTTGTTTCTGAAGTTTAGTTATAAATATGCTGCAAAGAATATTATATACAAATGGTTGTTGTTGCTTTTGATTTTTGCTTTTTAAAGACAGTTATATGCTGTAGCCCAGGCTGGTCCCAAACTGCCTTAGTCTTAGGGATCCTCCTGCCTTAGTGTTCCAAGTGCTGGGATTACAGGTGATTAATAAGCCATTACATGAAGCTTTCTGGTTTGTGTTGGATTAGTGCTTGTGATGGGAAGGGGGAATCTACGTCATGGAATTATGCATGTGACTGTCAAGTTGTCTACTGACCTTTCTCAATTGAATCGTCTTATGTTCTTGTAGATGAATCCGTTGCCCAAAATATAAGAGTTTACTTATAGATTCTACTCCATTGCCATAAATATCTTTTCTATACATGGCAACACTGGCTTAATTATAGTAGGTTTGCATTAAATCTTCAAATGGCCAACTGTGAGTTCTTTAGTATTGGTCCTTTTCAAGGTAGCCTGTCTTGCTTAGATTTCCATAAGGCTGTTCTGGCTTACTTAGATTTCATATGAATTTTCAGTTTAGCTTGTCACTTCATGTAAAGTGAACATTTGGGATTTTCTAAAGGCCTCAAGTCAAAAAATAAATTTGGAAAGATCCTACATAATCTATATTCATAGAGTACATTTATATCTACCTAATTTATACTTTCTTATAAAATTAACCTCAATTATTTACTTGTGTTAAAGTACTCCCATAGAGAACATGAAGTAATTCCTTTTTTATTGTTGAATAGGAATTGTCTTTTTTATTTCTTGCTTTTTTTTTTCCTTCCGGTACAGACAATCCAACTTTCCTAACTTTACACATGTTAGTCAAGCTGGCGCCTGCTGAGCTAAATCCCCAGCCACAACCCCCTCTTATTAAAAATAGATTCTTTTCTCATACAACATGCCCTAATTACAGTCCCCCTCCCTCCACTCCTCCCAGTCCCTTCCCACCTCCCTCCCATCTGGATGCACTCCCTCCACTCTCTCCTAGTCCCTTTCCACTCCCCTCCATCTGGGATTCACTCCGCAGTTTCCATCCTCTGACATAAAAAGAACGTGGTATGAAGTGCATACTTTTTATTATTGAACATATTTCTACAACTGAATGATTATCATAAAAACAATCAAGACAGATACCAAGTCCACTTGAGAGCTATTTAAAAAAACGTTTGTATGTATGCCACACTTTTTAATTTGCCTAGTAAGATTGCAACAGCTCATTTTTAAAGTGAACTTATTTAGAAATAAGACATAATTAATGTAAAACTTGAAAGGAAATGTGAATGTCATCAAAAATCATTATTCTCCAAAAATTGTTGTTTTATTTGTGCCTTTAAAAATGTGTAACTATTGTCGTAATCAAAGAATATAAAATGAGTTTGATCAAAAAAATAAAATTAAAATTGTGTTAGATTTCCATAGGTCTTCAAAAAATTTTTTGGCTTTTTTTTTTTTATTAAGTTTATTTTGTACTTTTAGCATTATAAAGTTTGTGGGGGGGGGAATCAGATGAATAATACCTCAAGAAATGTGGGGGATTATAAAATAACATCTTAGATTTTTACAATGCTTAGATTCCTTCAGCTCCTCTAAGACATGGACAGCATTTGTAGTGGTAGTTCTTTTCATTCTTTTCTAGTTTTTTTTTATTCTTTTTTATGACTGGAACTTAGCCACTTCCTCCCACATAAGGCCACATTAGCTTTTCTTTTTTCTTTTTTAATTGACAAAAATAGAAACTATATATATTTGCAAACCTTTTATATATGTGCACAGTATAGAATGGCAAAATCAAGGCATTTGGTACATGGGTTGTTGTTTTGTTTTGTTGTGGCAAATAGCTCATATGGTTTTGTTTAGTCAGTGAATGCCATAATCCAGTGGTTCTCAACCTTGCCTGCTGGCTGTTGGAATGCACATCAGACCAACCACTAAACCCAAGTCTCTGGGATACAACTCAAATACTAGAATTTCTCAAAGCTGGTTGCCAAGTCCACTCTGCATTCACTACTTAGGAACAGCTATGAACAGCAGGGAACGCAGGCAAGCTTGAGCCGGCAAGTGCAGTGACAGTGGAATCATACCTGCTATACCACACATGCTCCAACCCTGTTAGGATTTGGAGGTCAAGCCCAGAGCCTGTGCATCCTAGCCCTCCTATGTACCATTTTTATTGTAATAGTAATCCCAGTGACGATTTTAGGACACAATTGCTTGGATTTGCCTTTAATTATGAACCAATAATGAAAAATTACCTAAAGGGCTAGAGAGGTGCTTAGGGGTTAAGAGCAGTTGCTACTGGGACACAGGTTTAGTTCCCAGAACACACACAGTGGCTCACAACTGTAAATCCAGCTCCAGGCATCCAACACCCTCTTCTGGCATCTGTGGGCACCAAACATATATATGTAAATGTGTGGTCTAACATTCATACAAATAAAATAAAGATAAATAGTAAAAGATATATGTGATCTATTAGTAAAAAATATACTTTTTAGTAAAAAAATTACTTTTAGTAAAAAAAAAAAATAGTCACCAGAACCCCTAAATTTTGAGATCAGTTATACATACTACCATATAGCCTGGCATTTTGTTGTTGCTGTGGGGGAAGGTCTTCTACTAGAAATAATTAAGTTTTTAAGCTACCAATTTATTGGAGGAAACACTGGCTTAAAGAATTTGGAAACTTATTTCAGGGCTGGAGAGATGGCTCAGTAGTTAAGAGCATCAGTTTCTCTTCCAGAGGACCCACATGGCAGCTCACAGTCATCTCCAGTTCCAGGGAATCTAATGCCCTCTTCTGGCCTCTGTGGGCACCAGGATGCATATGTGGTACATAGACCTATAAGCACAGGCAAAACACCCATATACATAAAGTTATTTCTAGTTACTTAGCTCATTTTTGAACCAGCATGTTTGAATTATGCTATATAAAATGGGGCCATTTGGATTAAAAAGTTGTTATTCATCAAGTTGGATTCTAGGCAAGCATACAGGGATGACCAGATCATAGATTCTGTCTGTGCAAATCTCAAGGGAGGGAGGCACACAAAGTAGTCTTAATTTGCCTTTTCCTGATGACTAAGGTTATTAAACACTCCATTTCTTTTTTTTTCTTCTAAGAATTGCTTTTTCATTTCATTAGCCCATTTATTGATTAGCCCAGTTTTAAATACTGTGCAGAAAGCTTTTAATTTTGTGCAGCCCTACCTATTGATATTTGAAATTGGTTCCTGTGCTATTGAGGTTCTGTTCAGAAAGCTCTTTTGTACCCCCAGTGTTTTGAAGAGTATTCCTATGTTTTTCTCTAGCAGTTTGAGGTTTTAAAATAAGGTGTTTATTCCATTTCTAATTGGTTTTTACATGGCAAGAGAAGGTAATGGATCTAGTTGTGTTCCTCTGCAGGTAGACTCCCAGTTTGGCCAGCACCTTTTGTTGACTAGGCTGTCCTTCTGTACTGTATGTTTTTGGCCACCTTCATCAGTGATTAGATGCCCACAGCGTGTCGGTGTATTCCAGTTCTCTTCCAAGTCTGTAGCTCCTGTAGTATTGTTTGAAGTTTGGCAATACATCCAGTTTTGGTCTTGTTCTTTACAACTGCTTTGGCTGCCTGTGGACTTTTGTGATTCCACGTGAGTTCTTGGGCTCCCTAGAGCTGGAATAGCATCAACTTTGATTGGCATTGTGTTAAATCTGTAGATTAACTTTGGTACTACAGTCATTTTCACAATTAATTCTGCCAATAAGAGCATGGAAGGTTCTCTATTACCTAATATCTTGAATGATTTCCTTTTCCAGTGTCTTAAGTTTTCTTTGTGGAGGTCTTTTTACAGAGGGAGGAGCTCAATATGAGTGGAATATTTTTTCTACCTTCTTTCTCTTGAGAGTTCAGTGTGTGTGTGTGTGTGTGTGTGTGTGTGTAGACTACTGGTTTCTTATATTGATTTTTGTATCCTGCAACTATATTGTTAGAGCTAAGAGTTTTCTAATAAGTCAGATGGCGGTGTACACCTTTAATCCCAGCACTCTCAAAGTAGATGAAGGGAGAGTCTATAGATCGAATTCCAAGACATTTGGGGCTACTCAAAGAAACCCTTTCTTGAAAAACTGAGGGGGGGGTGCATTGCATAAGATCTTTTAAGTACAGACAATTATATGGTCAGTAATAAAGAATCTTTGTCTAATTACTATAGCTAAGACTTCCAGCTCTGTCTCCATTAGATGCTCTGTGGTATGTATGTCACTAATACAGCCTCACTGCCAGAGCTAAGACTTAAAGTACTAATTTCAACTGGCACTCTGTGGCATGTATATAGTTAACACATCCTCATTAATACAAAGGCATCTGGATTGACCCAGTATCAAATCAGAAAATCCCTGGCTTTGAACTCAGATATAGGAAGTTACAAAAACTGTTATTCTCACTGTGTTAATTTTTCTGTCATTTTAACAAAAGACCTGAGAAAAACAACTTTGTTCCTTTTAAAGGAAAAATTGAGGGCTGGTGTGGTAGGTTGGCACTTCAGCCACAGGAGGATCTGAGATCAAAGCCAGCCAGGGTTATGTAGTGGGAGCATCCTTTAAAAGTTTATATTTGCTCACTGCTCTGAAAGTGTCGGTGTGTGGTCAGCCAGCTCCTTTACTTTGGGCCTAGAGTGAGAGCATGTTGTGGAACAGAGATGTTTGCCACAAGGCAGCCAAGAAGGGCAAGAAATGGGGTATAGCTCCCCAGATCTCTCCAGGAACTTGCTTGTAACTAGTCTCTTTATCCTACCCCCATCCCACATTCTAGGGCCATCATGTGGCCATCATGGATCCACCTAGGGATTAGGTCACAGCCTTCATGATCCAGTTACTAATAGTGACTGGATTACCAGCCGGGAGACAGGACTTCTGCCCAGGAACTTTTGAGGTATTTCACAGCTAAGCCAACCAAAACAACAGAGTAAACTGACTAGTATCTGCTGTACTGGTTAGCACAGCCATCAAACTAGATGTTTCTACTGAGCACTTGAAAAATAAATGAATTTTTAATCAAATAGCCACAACCATGGCATTAGATACAGTGCAGCAACAGAGACAGACAGTCTGTCTTTAGTGCTGGGGATGGTCTCCAAATACAGAGGAAGTGAAGAGGAAAAAGTCCCAAGGTCTCTCCCAGGAAGGGCAGAGCTACAACTTTTCCCAGGCCATCCTCCTGCCATTGAGTGGAAAGCAGATAAGATAAGCAAGGGTCACCTTATCCTCTAGGGTACAAAGAACAGAGTGTGGGAGGTAGAAAACAACTACCTGTTACCTAGAGAGTTTTAGTCAGGGCTGTATGTCAGGGGTGGAGGTCACAGGAAAGTAGACAGCTTCTCCAAAATCCCAGGGTCCAACTCTCAGAGCTTGACAGGAAGCTCCTGATATGTTCTCAAAATGGTTCAGCACTCAGGAGGCAGAGGCAAGTAGATCTCTGTGCATGGAAGGTCAGCATGGTAAGTTCCAGGGTAGCCAGGGGTACAAAAGAGAGACCCTATCTCAAACAAAGAAAAAAAATCAGTAATAATAATAAATCTTTAATTATTAAAAGTAACCAAAGAATCTAATGGAAAAGCATACAGCAGCATAATATAAAGAGATGGGCAGCTTTTATCAGAGATGTAAAATAACTTGTTTTTTTTCTTTCTTTTGAGACAGGCTCTCATAAGCTCAGGGTAACCTTGAACTTCTGATCTACTTTCATCTACCTCCCTCGAAGCTAGCTAGTGTCCTTGCTTCAGAGGAGTAGTTGTCAAGTTTTAGGACACCACTTGGAACATAGAGAAATTTCTCTACAGTTAGAACTTAGAACTTAAGTATCTAGAATTATCTCTGCAGTTCCTCAAGTAACCATAACAGTTTGTAGCTTAACAATAAGAAATTGGAAGCCTTTTTAATTTTTATAAATTTTATAGAATTTTGGGATGTGTGTGTTGTGTGTGTGTATGTCTGTGTCTTTGTGTCTGTGTGTGTTTGGTTGGTTTGGAGGTCACTGCCATTCTGCTTCAAGCATCCAGTACTTTCATGATTACTCAGCCAGCTTCATTTAAATATTGAGTCAGAATCTGTGAAATAACTCATAATTGTTCTACAAAAGAACTGGGCATTGTGTACTCAGGAGGCTGAGGTGAAAGGATTGTGAGTTCAAGGCCAGTCTGAGCCACAGAGTGAAATTCTATTTCAGAACAGAAAACAGAAGTTGCCATTTTTATTTTCAGAGATGGGAAGATTTTTCAGTTAGCCAGTATATTGCTGTAGATGTTGCTTTTGACCTGCTTGGCTATTTCAGTTGCACGTGCCTTGCCTGACGTGTATGAGAGGGACAAAGATGACAGTGTGTTAGTGACAGTAGTAATAAATAACAAATGTTCTTGTTTTTCAGGGAAAATTTTTATCCCTAAACAGAAGCCAGTGCAGACTTTTAGAGAAGAAACTATATCCCTTGATCCAGAGTTAGAAGAAGCCTTGACAAGTGCTTCAGACACGGAACTGTGCGACCTTGCAGGTATCTCCCAAGATGGGGGGATTTGGGATGAACGTGGCATGGGGCAAGCAATGCAGGGCCCGTCTGCATGCTTAGACAAATGCCTGCTTTGCACAATAAATCTAACAGTTGGATTATTTTACATACTCTCTATGGTGAAATTTTATAGTGATAAAATTTCTTATTTGATGATATTCCTATGTTGCTGTATTTCAGCCTTTCTAACAACAACAACAAAAGCTGTTCCGTCAGCTGGTGAGCCTGCCCAGTCTGAGCACTAGGAACGCCTGCAGGGTCACCTTCTGTCCTGCTTTATGGAGAGTAGTAGAAATCAGGAGCTGTAGTCACTTCCCCAACTTTGCTGGATGACAAAGAACACTGCAGACTTCTGTGCCCCTGTGGCCAGTTTCCTACCTGGACCACACTTCCCACTTACTATGCAAATACCCATTTTCCTGGGTAGAAAATGTGTCATGTGGGAAGAACCCTCATACTGGATAAACTCTTAAGAACTGACATGTTTGAAAATAGACTGAAGGTTCCTGGGAAGGACCTTAGAAAGCAGCATGTGTCAGCACAACTCCAGAAGGTGGTGAGGTGGTGTATTCCTTACAGAGCAGAGCGGGGTGGGGTGGGGAGGTGTTGTAAATGGAAGCTTCATCAGAGAGTACCCCAAAGAATTTGAATGCTTCTGAGAATGCTGCTCTGTTCTAAATGGAAGAACTTAACAGCACTTACTGTAGTCATATGTGTGCCATCATGCCCGGCCTTCTACTCTGTCTTTGTATAGTGTTATGTTCCTACAAACCTAGACAGTGAACGGCAAGTGCATCTTTTCACTTTTCTGTCTTAGCCACCAGATGGAGCTAAGCACAAGTTTGCTTTAAGGTCAGCCTGCCTCACACTGTATCTTATGTAAAAGATGCTAGGAAGTACCAAGGGTATTGGTGAGGATAGAGGAGAGGTTGTCGGGGATTTCTGACCACTACCTCACCCCTCCCTCCTGTTTGGGGATGTAAAGTCCATTTTTAGTTTAGTAGGAAAAAGTCTGGAGAATGTTAAAAATATTTAAAATTTTTGTTTGCAAACTGAGTGCTGGGCTCACACCTATAGTCACAGCTCCATGGAAGGCTTCAGCCCTGGAGTTAGAGGCCTGCCCGAGACACAGTAGGCCTCCATGTTAAAAAAAAAAAAAAAAAAAGTGAAAATGAAAAGGTTTAGAGCAGGTAGAAGTGGAAAGCTAACTGTCTTCTGTCTCTGCAGCTATTCTTGGGATGCACAGTCTGATTGCGGACACACAGTACTGTGACGTGCTGGGAAGTAGTAATGGCGTCAACCAAGAACATTTTCCAAGTGAGCAACTAAAATGCCTCCTGAATTCTAATCCTTTGTCAAATATATTTTGCTTCCCCATGTATTACCTTCGCTATTTATTATACCAAATATTCAAATATAATATATACATGTGTTAAACCTGAAACTCCTGAGCCAGTAGTGGTAGCAGTGCACGACTTTAGTCCTGACACTCAGTAGGCAGAGGAAGGTGGGTCTCTGAGTTTGAGGCCAACCTGGTCTACAGAGTGGACTCCAGTACTGTGCTACACAAATAAACCCCGGGCAAGCTGGTTAGCAAGCTTCCTATTCTTCTGGAAGACAAAGTTCAGTGTCTACCTTTGTAGCTTACAACTCCAGCCAGGGATCCAATGCCATTCCAGGCCTCCAAGGGCCCCCACACATGTGGCGTACACACATACACATAAAGTAAAATAAATATTTTTAAAAGTCAAATTTAAGGACTGGAGAGATGGCTCGGCAGTTAAGAACACTGACTGCACCGGGTGGTGGTGGCGCACACGCCTTTAATCCCGGCATGTGGGAGGCAGAGGCAAGTGGATTTCTGAGTTCGAGGCCAGCCTGGTCTACAGAGTGAGTTCCAGGACAGCCAGGGCTACACAGAGAAACCCTGTCTCGAAAAACGAAAAAAAAAGAACACTGACCGCTCTTCTAAATGTCCTGAGTTCAATTCCCACCAACCACATGGTGGTTCCCAACCATCTGTAATGGGATCTGATGCCCTCTTCTGGTGTGTCTGAAGAGAGCAATAGTGTATTCATGTAAATAAAATAATTTTTTTTTAGAATACTTAGTAATGTAGTCTTTGTTCTTTTTTTGAAACAGGGCCTCGCTGTGTAGCCTTAGCTGGTCTTGAACCTCAGACCTGCCTCCTGAGTCCTGCAGTATGTAATGGGAGCCACATAATTACTAATGCAAACAGTATAAAAGCTGCACAAGCTTAGGGTTTTAATTTGTCTTGTTGGGGTTTTTTTTTTGTTTGTTTTTTGTTTTTTACCTGTTGGTTTTGCAGTGAGGATCCAACAAAGGACCTCAAGCAAACCACATGAAATTTCCACCCCGAGCAGTCCCAGACCAGCCATACCTAGTGTTTGTTAACATTTTATTTTTATGTTGCTAGTTTTTAAGGAATCCATGGAAATTCTGACAAAGTTCTCTTTTTTTAATATGGGATTTTTTTAAATTCTCAAGATAAATATATGCTATTATAGCATATTTAAGTCTCTCATAAGTATATATACTACAGACTAAATGTCTCAGAGCTGGAGGGATGGCTCAGCAGTTAAGATTTATGCTCTTGTTAGAGGATCAGGATTTGGTTCCCAGCACCTGAATGGTGGCTCACAACCACCAGACAGGCTCCTGAGTGCATGTGATATACATAGATTCAAGTAGCCACACGTGCAAACTCATAAGTGATTTTTTTGAGAAAAAGTAAATGTCTATATTCACAAGCATTATGTAGCCTACCACTCCCCTCAGCTGTTAACAAGTTGGTATATATCTTGTTTTATAATTCCGACCCATTTAAAATTTATATACAAATGTATACATGTTATGTATAAATTGTCTTTTTAGTGACATGTACGTATTTATTGCAATTTAATTTTTAAGAATTTTAATTAATATTGTTTACATTTTTGGTTTTTTATGGCTACTTTGTCTGAATGTATGTCATTGCACCCATGGTGGCCAGAGGTAAGTGTTGGATTCCCTAGGCTGGAGATGGTTGTGAGCCACTGTGTGGGCGCTGGAAATGAAACCCAGACCCTCCACAAGAGCAGCTAGTGCTCTTAACTCTGAGCCATCTCTCCAGTATACAACTTAATTTTTAAATAATAGCACTATTCCTACGGTTGGTTTCTTTTCTGTCTTTTTTCTTTTTAAATTCTTACTATGGACTTCCTCTGTGCACTCTGTCAGGTATGGATTATTCTCAGTAACACAACAGCCCTATGAAAGAGGTATTGTTTTTGTTCCTGTCCTCTGAGGAGCTGGGGTTTTACAGTGATAGTGAGCCTTGGTGTCACAGAAAGTCAGCAATGAGGGTTTTACTTATCCCCTTTTGTAGTGTTCTGTAGTTTGGGTATTTATTTCCTTGGTTCTTAACTTTTTATTTTCAGAAATACTCATTTGTGAGAAAGAAGAAAACACCAGGTATTCGTTACCTGCCTTCAGCTATTTCATTAACATTGCTAACCTCTTCAGCCTCCCTCCTAGAGGTTTTATTTTTTTCTGAACTAACTCCCCACCCCTTGCATTTAGGAGTCAGTGGACAACCTATGTGAGCCTATTCTCTCTATCATGTGGGTCCCAAGAAGCAAAAGGTCACCAGACTGGCAGTAAATACTTCCCCTATTGGGCCATCTCACCAGCCTTTTTTTTTTCCTCTGAAAATTTTAAAAGTCAAACCTTCTTATTTTTGTTACTTTATGCATAAGTATAAAACACACATATATACACATGTAATATATATGTTATATGTATCACAAATTCAAGACTTTAAAAACATAATACCATTATTAAACCCAAAAATTAATATTTACTTCATATCATCTGAAATTCAATCTGTGTATGAATTTTTCTTACTTTCAAAAATAAGTCAAATCAGAATCCAAGTAAGGTTACACATTATATTTGTTTGGTTTTCCATCTCTTTTTCCTTTCTTTAAAAAAACCCTTTTGTCGTGTTGGACATGTATAGATCTGAGACAGCTTGTGGGAGTTAGCTCTCCTTATGGATCCCAGAGAGTGAACTCAGGTGTAGGCTTGGCATTAAACACCTTTACCTGCTGAGCCATCTCACAGCCCAGAATACAGGAACTGTATTGTATTCTTCACAGTTCCTCTCCTCAACATCATCCCCTGCCATGTCATTTATTTCACCAGTGAACTAGGTTATTTGCCAAACAAAACTTCTACCTACTGGACGTGGTTTACTGCAACCCCGGGATGTTATTTTATGTTTTTCTGACTCCCGTGTTTCTGTGAACTATTAGGTCTAATAGCGCTAGGTCAGATGTGACTGTAGGGATTTTGCTTTGGTGAATATTGTGGGGAGTTGGCAAATGCTTAAATATCAGTGTATCAGTGTGGTCCCTCAATTTTGGAGACTGTCAAGACTAATCACTGAGGAACTGTGTGTGCTGCAGTGGTACACACCTCTAATCTCAGCACTCGAGGGTCTAAAGCAGAGGATGGCAAGTTCTAGGCAGCCTTGTTTACATGGCAAGGCTCTGCTTTCGAAAGAGAGGCAAGGAAAGAAGAAGGATGAGCTGACTGAGCAGCAGCGTGACCTGCCCACTGTGCCCTGTGACCCTGTCATGTAATTGTAACTGCCCATCAAACAGATACTATTCTCAGCAACCTTGTTGTTTGTCCCCATATACATTATGTGTCTCAAAATTAAGAACGTTTAAAAAGCATAACCCAATGCCATTATTAGATGCTGGACCTGTAAATACTCCCATGGTTTTATAAAACCGAGAACTCCCTGATTTCCATTCAGTGAAGTGCTCCTTCATCTGCTACGGTCCACTAGCTAGAAGAAAGCCAACTCATTACTTTAAATGGAAGCAAACCTACTCTCCCTTGTTTTCTGTATTCAATAACATTCATTTGGGACATAAATAGCTACCAGCATATAAAGGGTCTTTTAGCAGTTCTACAGAGTGAGGATAGATGACCAAGTTGAGGTATCTCCTCTTAGTCTCAGCTGTCTCAGTGAGCCCTTCTCTTTCCATTTGCTCCTGCAGATGTGGTTAAAGGGGAAAAGATTCTTCCAGTGTTGATGAGCCACCAAATCCAACCAACGTTGAAGAGAGTTTAAAGAGAATTAGGGAAAATGATGCCCATCTTGTTGAAGTTAATTTGAATAATATAAAAGTAAGTATATTAGGCATGTAATAGACATATGTATCAACATCAACACATGATGTTTGCTATGTGTCAGTGGAACTTAAGGTACTAATTGACAGTTGTAATATGTAGTCTTACTCCTTGCTTTAAGGTGAAGTATACTAACAGTATATGAACATAGATTCTCTCAGAGTTTAGAAATTCAGTGTTACAGAAAGTATTTAAAGAGTTTATCATATAAAATGTAAGTCCTACACATAGTAAATGATGTAATACTGCCCCTTTTGTTTTGTTTTGTTTTGTTTTGTTTTTTTGTTATTGTTGTTAGTGTGACCTGGAACTCACTTGTAGACCAGGCTGGCCTCAACTCAGAGATCCACCTACTTCTGTCTCCTAACTTTAGCCTTTTGGTTTTGTTTTAATCAGGTTTCTGAAGGTATTTTTAGTATAATTAAGTAAAATTCTTATAGTGTACAGTCCTGAGTTGTACAAGCTGTAAGATCCATTGTCAAGTTGTAAAACAAAAAGTAAATGACTGACTGATGGGTGTAAAGCCTCTGTCCCATTAGACACTCTTTAGGCCCTTTGTTATCCTCTGTCCACCCTGACAGCTACTCACTCTGCGTCTCCAGCCTTCAAAATGAGATGTGGTTTGCAGCTTTTTGAGTCTAGCCTTTGGCAGAGTGCACTCGACACTTACCCATATTGAGTAGGTTTCACTAAGTTGTTCTTTTCCACTATGGAGTCATTCTCACATAGATTTTACTGCAGTTTGTTTGTTCATGAGTCAGTCAGTCACTTGGATTGCTTGCAGTTTAGATTGGTTATGTATAAAGTAGCTACAGACATATGATGTCCTTTGAAAAATACAAGTTTTTGTTTCTCTTGACCAAATGCCTAGAAATTGAAGGCTTTCTTACTGGTTTTTGGGTTTTTTTTTTTCAAATTATATTCCTGATGGTTTGTTTGTTTTGAGACAGGGTCTCTCTATGTAGTCCTGGCTATCCTAGAACTCTGTGTGGACTAGGCTGTTTGTATGCTTTCTGGGTATATTTTAAAGCAAACAGCAAGTATAAATGTATTTGATTGATGGATTGAACTTCCTGAAAGCTAAAATGTTGATGCTGTTTCACATTTCTTGTCTTTCAAGAATATCCCAATTCCAACTCTGAAAGATTTCGCGAAGACTTTGGAAGCCAACACTCATGTGAAACATTTCAGTCTCGCAGCCACCAGGAGCAATGACCCGTGGCTGTTGTAAGTATGCTGTGATTGACACTGTCAGTCATTCCCAACTGTTATCTACAGACCTGTGTGTTATAGTGAGATTAAACCAGTTTGTTTTGTGAGACAGGATGTCTCATATTCCAAGGCTCTGTGTAATGGAAGATGGTCTTGAACTCCCTCGTTCTCTTGCCTCTGTTTCCAAGTGTTGGGATTATAGGTCTGTACCACACACCACTTCAACTGTGACTCCCCTTCCATTTATCTGATTCATTTATTTATTTGGGATGTGTGTAGTGTCAAGTGGCCATGGATGAACTGGGTTTACCTGAAAGGGGGGCTGGAAATGAAAAAGAGATAGAGGTAAGGGGGACAAGAAGAAGCTTGAAGCCAAGACAAGATTCTGATCAAGGCTCAAAGTTTTAATATTCAGCACTGTGCTTTATACGGGGAAGCCCACCACACCCATCCTTTGTGTCAGCTGGATTATGTCGCAAAGCAAGCTCAGCGGGCAGTCTGTTCTTCTAAGTCCCATGTGCAGCCAGGGTGGATGACTCCACCTGGGTCATTATGTCCACTGTGGCAAGCAAGGTGTATTCAGCCTGCTCAAGGCTGGGAGGGGCACATGTGTGTGGGTGTGTGTGGGTGTATACATGTGTTACAGTGTGTATGTGGAAAAGCTTGTAAGAATTAGTTCTTTCCTTCCACCATGTGGGTCCCAGGGATGGAATTTGGGTTGCTAGGGTTCACAGCCAGTACCCTACCCACTAAACCATATCATTGGTCCTAATTTATGTTAGTGTGTGTGTGTGTGTGTGTATAAATAATCTCACAATTTATCAGTCCTCTAACTTTACTAGTTCCCAGGTTCCCACAGATTCTTCCTCATCTTCCCAAGCTCTGAACATTGGAGTGATCCAGAGTTTTCTGCTTTTTACCGTCACTACTGCCTGGGCAAGCTCATTTTAGTGCATGCTAGCAACTCCAGCACTCTTGTCTCCCTTGTTTCCCTGTTCTTAACCCTGCATTCACACCCAGCCACCTACCAAGTAGCTGTGCCTGCACCTGCGCCATGCATGGCCCTGTTAATCTACTTTCCATGGTGACAGGCAAACAAACAGTCACCCTTAACTTCCCTCTCTTACAACCTTAAAGCACATATTCATTCCTGTCTCCAAAATATTTTTAGAATCTAAGATAGTTGTGCTGGTTTATACAGGTAATCCTAGCAATTCAAGGAGGCAGAGGTAGGAGGATTGTCGTAAGTTTGAATCCAGCCTGCTTTACATAGCAAGCTCCAGGCTGTTCTGGACCACATGGTGAGATCTTAGCTGAAAAAAAAAAGGGCACACAGGCACACACACACACGCACCACGCACACACACCACAGGCTGGTGAGATGAATCAGCGGGTAAAGGTACTTGCTACCCTGGCCTGACAACTTTAGTTCAATGCTCAGAACTCACATAAAGGGAGAAAGAGAACCAGCTCCAGAGTTTTCCCCTGACCTCCACATGTACACCATAATGCATATGTATCCCCACATCATAAATACACACAGAGACACAATCATATTTTTTAATTGCCTGGATCTGGGTGCAGTGGATCAGCAATCCAGGCCAGGTAGGGTCAACACTGCAAAACATCTCTTAAAAGGTCATGGGGAAGGCTGGAGATGTAGCTCAGTGAGTAGAATGCTTACTTCGCATGGACGGGGCCCTGGATTTATCCCCAGCACCACAGAAACTGAATGTGGTGGCACATACCTATAATCCCAACATAAACTTATAACACCTATAATATAAAGACAGAAGTTCAAGGCCATCCTAGCCTGGAACTCATAGGCCCGCTTAGGATACATGAAACCCTGTCTTTACCCACGGTGCTGGCGCACGCCTTTACTCCCAAGTGGGAGGCAGAGGCAGATGGATCTCCTAGTTCCAGGACAGCCTGGTCTACAGAGTGAATTTCAGGCCAGCCATGGCTACACAGAGAAACACTCAAAGGGGAAAAAAGAGGAAAGAAAGAAAATATTTTCGTCTCCAACGATTTCTCACATTTTTATTACTCCTGCTCTGGTCCATGCAGACTTCTATTTCCTGGATTATTGCAATTGCCTCTCATTGAGCCACCTCTTAAGAGTTAGAAATGAAAAAAAAAAAATTTTTTTTTTAAAAAAAGCACTAAAAATTAAAAAAAAAAAAAAGAGTTAGAAAGTCAGCACCAGAATATTACATGTGACCAAATAATGTAAGGATTATATATGGTAATGTACACGGGAGAAATAAATACCCGAGAGACCTGAGCAGTGATATAAAACTGAAACAGTGTAAAGAGAAAGGTAAATTCATGGATTTTCTTATGATACTAGCAAAAAATAGGCGCTATCAGATTTTAATCTCCAAATATTTTCTCTAATTTCTAGGCTTTTGCAGATATGCTGAAAGTGAACAAAACATTGAAGAGCTTAAATATGGAGTCCAACTTCATCACAGGCACTGGGGTTTTAGCACTGATTGATGCTTTGAGAGATAATGAGACCCTGACAGAGCTCAAGATTGACAATCAGGTTTGTGTTTTACAGTAGCAGCTCAGAGGAAACTGAGCCCCACCGCTGGGAGGGCTTGCAAGAAGGGTTATAATCCTCTGGGAAAGAAGGCGGTGGAAAGGGGCGATGATACCAATGAATACACAGCAAGTCTCTTTAAGTCCATTTACAATGTTAGATAAGTGGCTGATTTGAACTGGAAAGACTTTCACATGTGACTTTGTCCACATTTTCCCAGCTCTTTGAGAGATCCACAAACCTTTTTTGTCGTAGTCTCAAATATACCAAAGATGAATCGAGCTGATTGCATGAAAGAATTAAAATGGGGCTGAGGAGATGCCCCAGTGGGTGAGAATGCTTGCTATGTTACAAGAGGACCCAAGTTCAATCTGTAACACCTGTGTAAAAAAATAAAAATAAAAAGCTGGACATAGTTGCATAGGCATAGAGCGTCTCCAGCATTAGAGGCCAGAGAAAAACAGATCTCAGGAGCTTGATAGCCAAGACAGCAAGCTTCAGGTCCAATGAGAGAAACATCCCAGTGCCTAGTTTCTCTGAGAATACTGGCAAGTCCAATGCCAGTACATTCACTAACGTGGGCCACCTGTTTCAGCCATACTTCTTTTTTACAGTTTTTGTATTTTATAGGAACATGTGTACATGTGTATGCATGAGTGTGCATATGGAGACTAGAAGCATTGGATTTCTGGAGATGGAGTAAGACATGGTTGTGAGCCATGGATATGGGTGCTGGGACCTGGACCTGGGTCCTCTGGAAGAGCGGCAAGCGTTCTGAGCTGCTGAGCCCTCTCACCAGTCTCATAGACCTTTTAAAGGGGGGAAATATATATCCTACAAGTATTTCCATATAGAGCAACTATTAATTTTTTATTTGAAAAATAGTCTTGGGGACTGGAGTTTTGACATTCTTGCTACATAATCATGTGGACCTGAGTCTGGGTCCAATACCCACAGAGAAGCAGGATACGACAACACACGTGTATCTTTAAGCCATCTCTGGAGAAGCCAAGACAGGCATGTCCTACAGGCTCACCGGCCTGCCAGCCTAGCCAAAACAATGAACTTGGAGTTGAGTGAGCAGCTCTGTCTCAAACAATAAGGTGGAGACAGATGGAAAAAATCGTCAGGATCAGCCTCTGCGCCACTCCTGTACTGGCAAATGCACTGCCCCCACATGCTCGTGCACATACGCACAAAATAACTTTAGTTATTTGAAAAGATGTTTGGTAAATGATTCCCTGAGCTCTTCAGAATAAATTTGTAGACTACAAAGACAGAAAAGATTTGTTATATCTAAAAATGAAGCCAAGATGCTCCTTAATCCATGATCTAATTTTTAACTGAGCTATGACTCAGTGTGTAATGTTTGTGATAAAGTCCTGGATGCCCATCCATGCTCAGTGCATGTCAGAGCTCCCATGTGTACATGTAGTTTCTGTTTGGGGACTGTTAAAATAATGCCGTAGAGCTGCAGACGTGGCTCTGCAGTCAAGAGCCCTTGTTGCTCTTGGAGAGGGCCTGGGTTCAATTTCTAGCATCTAAATAGTAGCTCTAATACATTTTCCTACCTTCATGGCACCGACATACACATTGATGTACGTACTACATAATATACATACATACATACAGGCAAAACACTTATATACTCATATGCATGACATTTTTTTAAAAATCAAAAAATAAGAAAAATAACGTTCTCATGAATATTCACATAAATTTTTTATGAACATTCATGTTTATTTCTTGGAACTTATACCTACAAGTAGAATTGCTGGAGAGTCTGATAATTTTACCAAGGGTTACTTTTTTACATTCTTGGCAACTACTTCAAGAAACAAAACAAATTCAGGGTCACACTGTATTGCCCAGACTGTTCTTGATTAGGATCAAACCCTGCTCCCACCTCAGCCCACCCAGCACCTGGAACTCTAAGTGCACATTAGCATGCCTGATGCGTATCCATCTTCTCCTTTGCTAAGTTGGTTGGTTTGGGTTTGTTGGGCCAAGGATGAGACAGAGTCTCATGTAGCCCAAGCTAACCCCCAACTTCTCTGTATGAGAGGATGACCTTAAATTTCTGCTGTCAGCTCCAAGTCCTGGGGTCACAGGTGTGCACCACCACACCTGGTGTACGTGGTCCTGGGGTTGAAGCCAGAGCTTTGTGGGTATTCAGCAGCACTGGCCTGTTTCCTCAGCCCTTTCTGTTGTCTCCTTATACCCATCCTTGAGGTATGAGGCATTCATTCATGGTATCCTTTTTATTTCTATATACGTTGTTGGTATCTATTGAACTTTTAAAACTGTGGTTTTTGTGTATTTTGTGGAAGTTGGGAAAAATTAGAGACTAACAATCAGTATGGGACTGAAAATCTTAAATCTTAATTACCTAAAACATGTTTTGATCTGGTTTATTAATACTACTCTTTATTTCTGATTCTTCCAGAGACAGCAGATGGGCACCTCTGTAGAATTAGAAATGGCCAAGATGCTTGAGGAAAATACGAATATCCTTAAATTTGGATATCAGTTCACGCAGCAGGGACCCCGAACCAGGGCAGCCAATGCTATAACAAAGAACAATGACTTAGGTAAGATGTATGTGGTCCTGAGTCATATTTCCAAAATATAACACTAAGCTATTTTTAGAAATAAGTTTTAACATAGAAGTACCTGTCTTTAGTGTCTAATACTGCTGGGTCCTTTATACTGTGAGTCAGAGCTAAGCCAGGTTGTCGTGGTCTTCATGTGTTAAACCAGCTTCTGTGACAAGCACGTGATAGCTTTAAGTGAAGCTTTTCATTCTTGGTTGTCAGTTACTCCTTGTGTTTTGAAACAAAGAGTTCAACACCACCAGAAAGCATCTGGCCTATTTATCAAGCAGACCCTTCAGCTTTCTATAATGAAGTACAAACTAAGTACAGTTTGACTCCCTCACCTCCCTGAGGTAGTGCAGGGCCTGCTTCTGCACCTGCCTGCCTCAGGTTCCTTTGACCACTGAGTCTGTGATCTCTGACTGAAATGCATTCTGTAGCCCTGAATAGGGTATAAATATAGTCTTCATAATTTTATATGTCTGCATTTCCAGAAAGAGACTCTCCTTTTAAGTTAGACTCTTTGCCACTAAAATGTTTTACAGGATTCATTACAGGAAGAAGACTAAGTCCTCAACAGGGTGATGTTTCCAAGCAGTGTAGTTATTTTAAGCTTCAGCCATGTTTGCATTTATATTGCTGTAGTTTGTTCCTGTAATCCAAGTTACATGAGCAGTATTGTTTAATTCACCATCTATGACAGTTAGCCATAGGCATTTTAGCCACTGGTTTTCAAAAGAGAAAACATCCCTTTGCTGAGCTCTTGATTCCAGATGTAGTTTTAGTCATTCACCTAGTCTTTGTGTTGGTTCACTCCTGCAAGTGTTTTGACTTTGCTGTTCAGAGCAGTATTTTTTTTTTTTAAGATTTATTTATTATGTATACAGAGTTCTGCATGCATGTATACTTGCACACCAGAAGAGAGCATCAGATTCCCTTATAGATAGTTGTGAGCCACTATGTGGTTGCTGGGAATTGAACTCAGGACTTCTGGAAGAACAGCCAGTGCTCTCTAGCCCCAGAGCAGTATTTCATAAGTGTGGACTGAACTTTGTAAATGGCTGAGAACTCTCCTTCCCGTAGAGAGTCAGATTTAGAAAAGGGTGGCATTTGGACATACTGACCCTTGGCGGGTATTCTAATTCTGTTGTGAGCAGTCCCTCACTGAAATAGCGTCTTTCTCTGGGTGTCAGGCGTTCTGAGTCTGACATTAACACATATCTTTTTTTTTTTTTTTTTTTTTTTCGAGACAGGATTTCTCTGTGTAGCCCTGGCTGTCCTGGAACTCACTCTGTAGACCAGGCTGGCCTATAACTCAGAAATCCGCCTGCCTCTGCCTCCCAAGTGCTGGGATTAAAGGCGTGCGCCACCACCGCCCAGCATGTTAACACATATCTTAAACACGTGTGCCATATATATTTTCTACTTAACCACAGTTGTCAGACTTTTAAAATTGCCTTTTATTTTATGTTAGTTGTAGTTCATTTAAAGTGTCTGTCTCCAGATTAATTTTGTTTTTGAGCAGGGTCTTGCCATTACAGCTCAGGCTTGCCTCAAACTCCTGGTGCTCCATTCCTCCTGCCTCCACCTACAGAATGTTTGGATTTCTCGCATGAGCCAGCATGGCAGCTAAACTGGTTGGTTTGGGGCCTACAGGATGGCTCCCTGGGTCAAGTGGTTGCTACTGAAGCCTGGCAACCCATGTAGCCATGCAAAGAGAGACCCAACGCCAAGACGTTGGCTTCTGACCTCACATACACCATAGCACACATACACACGCATGTATACATCAACACAAACATACAAAATAATGTTTTCAAACATTACTTTTTTTTTTTTTTTAGCATAGGGACCATATTGCTGTCAGGAGCCATGTTCAAAATCATATCTGGCCCATAGTAGGTATTTAGTAAAAATGGATATACCTCAGGGATAGAGTGCTTGCCTGGCATGTTTAAAGTCCTGGATTTGATCTCTAGCAAAATCAAAAAGAAGAAAGGGGTGGGGGAGAAGGAAGGAAGGGAGGGAGGGTGTGAATAAGGCAGAATTTATCTCTATTCAGTTACAGTTTTCTGGTAACTGTCATCTTAAAATAAGCCAGGCAGATCTTCCATTTCCCTCTCCTCTAAAACTACCTTAGATTCCCCAAATGCAACCAATATATATCACCCCTAGTCATCTCTGTCACAGGTAGATGACATCCACAGGTATTGCATAATTGCAACCCATAAACATTATAGCAGGGAAGTCATTCTTTGTAAGGTCTCGGCAGTTAGTAATTAAGACTTACTCGCTGGCAGTGGTGGCGCAGGCCTTTAATCCCAGCACTTGGGAGGCAGAGACAGGTGGATTTCTGAGTTCGAGGCCAGCTTGGTCTACAGTGTGAGTTCCAGGACAGCCAGGGCTACACAGAGAAACCCTGTCTCGAAAACCAAGAAAGAAAAGAAAAAAAAAGACTTACTAACAATTGGCTACCATGAAGGTCAAGAATTTATTCATGAAAGAAATTGGACAGTAGATAAGAGGGCACCAAGTAACAAAGAATAATCAAAAGTGGTGCTCTGCCCTTTGCCTCTGCCCTTTGCCTTTCGCCCTTGCTTGTGCACATAGCAGCTGCCTCAGATCTGCTCCGTGTTCTGTTCTCTCAGTGCACTGTGGTCTCTGTCTATAGATATAGAGCCCAGGGGTTGTGCTTTCTACACATAGATCCCAGCAGCCTGACAAGACTCAAACTGACCCAGTCTCTGGGCAAATGACTTTTCTTCAGCTCGCAATGGGACTATAGCAATCTTGGTCTCACTCTTATGCATCTTTCATTGTTTTCTCACTCTCAGCTATCTACTGAAAAACCTCTGCCTACTCGCCATCTCTCCAGCTAAGAAGTGTCACAGCTATAACAGAAGAGGTTGTATGGGACACATGCAATATGCACTTGCACTTAAAGTCTCGAGCTTTTCACCTGTGCGCTAGCTAACTGCATAATCAGCTCTCTATGGATTTTTGTTTGCTGTGCTCTTTCTTGTCGAGCCTGTCTGTCACATTTTCTAACATTTTTTAATAGCATGCATTTTAACATCTGAAATGGTTTGCCAAAAACAGCTAAACCCTGCCATAAAAATATACCCTTTTTGGGTATATTCGTATTTATTTCAGGTCTCCTTGACTTTTTTTCTCCCTTAACTTTTCAGTAGACACTTGAAACGTGTTGCTCTTCCCATAGGTTAGAGTCAGGGAAGCATGGGTAGGTAAGTGTAGTTCACGGAGACTGTATCCTTTGCCTTTATTTTCTGACTCCACCCAGCCAATGACCGGACAGTTCTTATGCACACCAGTGAGTGTCTGGTCCCAGCAGTCAGTAGTCAGAATAGCATGGGAGTAGCCGTTACTCTAGCTGGGTACAGAGCAAACAAGATCCCAGCCTTGTCACAGACTGATGACATCACACCACTGCTGAGCTCACTCGTGGCAGGTCAGGTCTTCAGCTCCAGAAACTTGCTGTCATGACTAGCTCCTCTGACAGCCAGTTTAGGCTAAAGAAAGAGGTTTGTGACTTGCATCCAGAAGAGAAGTGGGGAATCAATAACCAGTCCTGTTGAATCAGAGAATCTGAGTGCAAAGTGCCAAAACCAATAGCACGGGAGTGCACATCCTCTGTGGTAGCCAAGTTGGCTGTCCTCACTAGAAAGATGGCTTACCAGTGCCTCAGGGCCAGCGTGTGATCTGAGGTGGTGGGTGAAATGAAGTGCTTGGCAAATGCCCTTGGTGACTGACAGGTAGCAAGTTCCTGACGCTGAAGACCTTACCTGCCTGCTCAGCAGTGGTTTAATGTCATAGTCCATGGAAAGGCTGAGCGTCATCAGGCTTCAGCATCTTGTTTGCTCCGTCATCTGGAACAGCTGGCTAGCCTCTTTCAGCAGCCAACATTTAGTACCCAGAAGGAAACTCTGTAAAGAGAAGGGAAATTTAGAAAGCAGTTCCAGTCAGTTATTACATTTAGAAATGGTGAAAGTATTTTTATAGATTCCTTCAATGTAAGGAAATATATCTAACCAGGGGAGCATGCAAATAGTTTTAATAAAACATTAAATTTTATTTTGTGATTTGGTGTTTTGCCTATGTTTATGTCTTTGTACCATGTGTGTGCCTAGTGCCTGTATAGACTAGAAACAGGTGTCAGATCCTCTGGAACTGGAGTGACAGATAGTTGTGAGCTGCCTAAGGGTGCTGGGGATCGAATCTAGGTCCTCTGGAAGAGCCTTGAGCCATCTCTTCAACCCCCTAATATAACTTCTTAACCATAGCTCGCTGATGTCATTACAAACATTATTGTACTAATTGATTATTTCTGTAAACTTAGGTGTATGTTTTTTTCTATAAGCAAATGACTTGAAAATTGAGTGCTGAATACTCTGGCTTCTAGCCAGCTGTTGTGTAAGCTCCCGTATCATAAGGTATATAGCTCTTGTTTAAAAGTCTCTTGATTTTCAAGTAAATGACAATGGCCAATGACTGAGTATTCTATTAACGGTCATATGAATGAGAAGTACTCAATTCATTTTTATGAGATTGTAACTATTATACAGAAACTTATTAAAAGCATATTAACATTCTATAATAAAGCATGGATTAGTAACAGACTTTTTTCCCCACAGTACGCAAGAGGCGAATTGAAGGAGACCACCAGTAAGCATGCTGAGGGGAACCTTTAGAAGACTTCAGATCACCAAAGGCTCATGTTTGTGGCAGCAGATGTAAAAATTTCCTGGGTAGAAGGGAAAGACTGGAAATCTTTTTTTTAATTATATGCATTATTTTCCTAGCTTAAGGTATTATATTTGATTTGTAAAATCAGTAATAGGTAGTATTTTGTATTTGTAGCACTTCTACTGAAACCAGTTTAATTTAGCTTAATCGAATGGTTTATGATGATTTTTAGGTAAAAATGCAGCTATAGAAAGTCTCTGAAGTCATTTATGTAAGAATAATTTGAATGAACATCTTGAGGACCAGTCTTTTTAAATCCAAAGGGACGTTGCTAGCTCAGTACTAACGTTGCTCCTTATACACTAAGGGTGAGGTACATGATGCTTTCCTCTTTAAAAATCCATGAACTAGGCAAACGTTTGCTTTTTCCTTATTAGGGAAATAAAATGTCAGAATTTTAAAAGACAGCTCAGAATCCATTATATCTACATAAGCCAACGCAGGCCTCCAGGAGACAGAACAGCTGCCTGTCACAGGTGTCTGCACACATCTGATGGGTCTCGCTACACGGGGTTGGTTGTGTATGTCTGTCTGTCTCCAGTACTCCTTACTTTCTCCCCAGTGCATACCTTGTTAAAAGTGTAGTTATAAGTATTTCTCCTTACTGTGGGCATTGCATTTTTGTAAAAGCTAATGCTTAAAAAGTATCCGAGTAGAGAAGTTATTTTCCCCATAAAAGGCTCTTGGCCAATACTCAGTTATTCAGAGTAAGAGAGAAGAAAGAAAGGTGCTGTTAGATGTAGGAGAGAGTTCAAGTCTGAAGAACTCACAAAACGGCCATTACACCGATGAGCAGTGGCAGTCGTGAGCTAACTATGGTGGCTCACTCCTACAATCTTAGCAGCACTTGGGAAGCTGAGAAGGGAATGTTGCCAGATGTTCAAAGCCAGCCTGAACTACATAAGAACCTCCAGGTTAGCCTGGGCTACATATGTGAGAACCTATGTCAGGAAAAGAAAGAACAAACCTGTTGTCTGGTAAGAAGCGCTGTATGTGATTCCACAGGTGCAATGCAGCACTGCTGAACATAGTTAATCCCTGCTCCACAGTGTTCCAGCCAGTCACCAAGACTGCTATTCTTTAGAAATCCAGTTTTAGTAGATGTTTCCTTTCATCTTGTACTTTTAAAGTACATATAGTAAAAAATCATTTCTGTAACATAGGTTATCTTTATCACCCAAGCGTTAGAGTGAGGACTTGAGCTGTGTACAGTGGGGTTGGGTGAGGCTGCCCACTGATGCTAGAGGATTTGGGTTTGTAGCAGAGGCATGCACAGCCACAGACAGTAGAGAGGAAGAAGGCCCGGTGAAGCATGGACAAGTCCATGTTTGCTTATACCATTCCAGTGCTAGTCTGTAATACAGTATACAGCTGAAGGAAATACTTCATAAGTAACTTAAGTGTGAATTCACCTGAATGAATAGATATCTTTTAAGAATTATAATGGAGAACAGTGTTTACCTTGATCTTTAAAAGTCTGACACCTCTTTTTAGTAACAGTATTTTTAAAGTCCTCTGAGATTTTTATGACATGGTAATAAATTAGGACTTTGCAACAGTTTTAATTTTAAGCCAGAGATTTTTCTAAACTCTCTCAAGTTTTATATCAAGTTAAATGATTATCTAAGAGAATATTCTTCACATTTTTAAATTGCCCTTTTAAAAAGCCTTAAGTTGCCCATTTTATAAAACTGTGTATTCATATGTCTCAAATTATAATTTTTAGTATGTCTACATGAAATTGTATACATTAACTTCACCATTAGTAGCTAATATTCATGCCTTGAAAATAGATTTTGGTGCTATACACTTATAGCTAAAACCTACTAGAAGTTTAAAGAATACATAAAATACATTTTCTTTGGGCCTGTCATTTCAAAGACCAAATAAACATTTTGTGTCAAACATATTAGCAGACTGTGGGTCATTTCAAAGAGGGTGTCTGTGAGCCTTGAGTTGCACGTTTGAAGTTACACTAAGGAGATTAGCTATGTCCTTTACAGGAGCACACTCCTGAAAAGTTACATGGAAATACAATGGGAAAAACTGTTTCACAGCTGATAATCCCTTCATGTGTTTTCTTTGAAGGTGATAAAATTATAAAAGAAGAATATCTTAATAAAATATTAGTTGTATGCCACATTATCTTTAGCCTTATTGCCACTAAAGTGAGAAGTTATTAAGCTTCATAAAACCTTATTGTTCCCTGGGCTGGCTTACTTTTTCTGTATAAAGTCAGGAACCACTGTTACCTCCCAGCAGATGAGTAATGGCTCCCCCGGAGTTACAGCCACTGCCAGCCTGGAGCCTTGCAGTGTCTGCCTGTGCCCCTCCAGGGCAGCTTCACTTTGAACAGCATCAACTGAAGACACGGCACCCAGGAGAAATCAACTTGCGGGCATCTGAGAGACAGCGACTGACGCTGCTGCCGGGCACAGGTGTGACCTCCTGGATCTGAACATGGTCAGAACTGTCTTCTCCATCAGCTCTCACAGGTCGCTTCGGTTTATATCATGTTTACTGCACTATTACTTGGTTGCATGAGTGCTTCCCTATAAAAATCAAGTATGGGGCCTGGAGAGATGTCTCCATCATGAAGAAAACTGGCTGCACCAGACGGTGCTGTGACACCTTTAATCCCAGCACTCAGGAGGCAGAAACAGGCAGATCTCTGAGTTCAAGGCTAGCCTGGTCTACAGAGCAAGGTCTAGGACAGCCAGAGCTGAACAGAGAAACCCTGTCTTGAAAAACAACAGAGCACTGGCTGCTCTTGCACAGGTCCCAGGTTCAGTTCCCAGCACCCACAACAGGCAGCTCGCTCCCTCAGGTAACTGCAGTTCCAGATATCATGCCCTCCTCTGGCCTCTGTGGGCACCTGCACACATATGGTGCACAAGCAGAGAAGCAGGCACACACATACAAAGAACAAAAACTGAACAATATGCAGATTTTATAGTAAACATTTACAACATTTCATTAGTTTTCAACTTCACCTTGCGGTTTGTCATTTAGAAGGACCAACCTTAGAGGTTAGCTTGGAAAAAAGACACTTCTAGGTAAATCATTTTAATCAATGCCACATATTTCTGTTTTTGCTTTTGTCGTGTATTTTAGAAAACCTTCAGTAACTATAAAGAATTGGACCTAGGACCCCCGTTTGCAAGGTTAGGTGAAAAAGACTGTAAATGATACAAGTTTACAACTTGAGGGTGACCCCTCACCCTCAAGACTTCAATTCCTTTTTCTACGTTGTCAGTGTTTTGATAGAGAGCAAATAATCCCCATAAAAATCTTCTAGATATTATAGTTTATATATTCAGACAAGTTTAAAAACAAATTATCAATACTTCTTTTTTAAGTATTATTTGTATGTGTGTGCGCACACATAGTACACATACATCTTTTTAAAGCTCAGTTTGTATACTTACAACCCATAATCCAAAGAGCCCAGTTACAGTTTCCACAAAGGCAAGGAGTTTTCTTCCTATCTCGTTTTCATTCTAGTAGCTAGACTACATATACTCTCAGCTGAATAAACAAAATGACAATAACTCCTAATGATTCAGATGCCTCAACTTTGGTTATTAAGAATATAAAGTTGAGAGCCGGGCAGTGGTGGCGCACGCCTTTAATCCCAGCACTTGGGAGGCAGAGGCAGGCGGATTTCTGAGTTCGAGGCCAGAGTAAGTTCCAGGACAGCCAGGGCTACACAGAGAAACCGTCTCGAAAAACCAAAAAAAAAAAAAGAAATGTTGAGCCCATGAACGGTCAAGGCAGCTGGCATTCAGAAAATGCCCAAGTGCCAACACTAGTCGGAGCCAGTCTGGCTTCTGGTGAAGGCTTCCTGCCTGCCCCTCTGGTAGCCTTTCCATCTGTAGCACTGATGGCCCTTGCCCTCCAGGTGATGCAGGAGGTGCTGTGCATTTTGTTCACCTTCTGGGTCTGCTCAGCATGCTCGTATCTTGTTTTATGCTCTACAAATGAGACCTATGCTTGGGTTTACTTCCTACAATATTAGTGAGGGTTTCTATTGCTGTGATGAGACACCATGACCCCAGCAACTCTTATAAAGGAAAGCATTTAATCCTGGCTGCCTTACAGATTCAGGGGTTCAGTTCATTACTGTTATTGTGGGAAGCATGGTGGCACACAGGCAAACCTGGTATTGGAGAAGGGGGTGACACTGGGTTTGGCTTGAGCTTCTGAGCGCACCCTCAGTGCCGCACTTCCTCCAACAAAGCCACACCTCCTAATTGTGCCACTCCATGGTGGCCAAGCATTCAAATCTGAGTTTATGGGAGGCATTCCCATTCAAACCACCACATCATCCAACAGCTATCTCTACCTCAGAGAACACAACTCCCCTACACCAAAGTAAAACAGTCCCTGTGTGAGTCTTACCTCCTGTCCTCACCACACCTTCACCTCTTCCTCCCTCTTTGCATCAGTCAGCAGAAGCTTTCCAATAAAACCAACAGCCGCTGCAACTGGTCCACATGATCCTAGTATGAGGCGGAATTGTTCCTCCATGTACCAAGAGGCTAGCTTCTCCAGATTGGATTTGTTAAGGGAAAAACTATCTTCTCCAGTGGTTAGAGGTGGCTGAGAACAGGACCATGTGTTACTGTGTATCTTTTTATGCCTTGCCTCAGGCTTGGTACCATAGGACCTTTTTAAATTGCGTTGACTCCCCCATTCCTCCCCAGTCATCCAGCAACATGTGCCTTTTTAAAGGGCCTGTCTAAAGGTTTCATTGCTGCGAATAGACACCATGACCAAGGCAACTCTTATAAGGACAACATTTAATTGGGGCTGGCTTACAGGTTCAGAGGTTCAGCCCTTGTGATTCCACTTACCAGCTTTGTCTCAGTCTTGTGGATGAAGTACATTTGTCTTGGTTTGTTTGAAGCCTGAACAGATCTTTATGGCAGTGTATATTTCTCTGTCCTTTGAAGTCAGGTATTAAAGTTTTTCTAATACATATCAAAACATTCTAAATATTTTATAAGTAGAAAAGCAATTAATTTTTTGATATTTAAATAACAAGTATCATCCACCCAATTTATAACACGATAAATTTCTTTTAAAGATATAGGTATTTAAACATTATATAAACAAATAACTTTGTTTTTTTGTTTTTTCAAGACAGGGTTTCTCTGTATAGCCCTGGCTGTCCTGGAACTTACTCTGTAGACCAGGCTGGCCTCGAACTCAGAAATCCGCCTGCCTCTGCCTCCCAAGTGCTGGGATTAAAGGCGTGCGCCACCACCGCCTGGCTAACAAATAACTTTGTAAAGTTCATCAAATATCCTATATTCAAACTTTTAGAAATCTCCCTTTAGTTTTAGAATCTGACATTCACTCCTTACAGCCTCCTTCAGGAGCAAGCTCACTGGGGAGGAGAACAAGTGGGGACAGTCTATACCATGTGTATGAAGATGCCACTGGGAAACCCTGCTTTGTATGCTAAGCTGATTTATTAGTAAAAGATAAAGCTTATTCATTCTCCTAGCTACTCTTTCCTGCCTTACACACTCTATTTTTATCCTCTCCAAATTCCTATGCTGAAGCCCTAACTGGGAGTAGTGGTGGGATTTGGAGATGGGCCTTTGGAAGGCAAGTAGGGGTATACAAGGTCCTCAAAGTGGGACTCTCCTCATGGAACTTGTGGCTATTTAGGACCAGCAAGAAGGTAGACAGCTGTCTGCAAGCCCTCACTAGGACTAAGCCTTGGTGCTAGGAATATGAGGCATTAAGTCTGTTGGAGCCACGTCTGTAGCCTGCACTGCCATGTTGAACCTTGCAAATGGTCAGTAGTGGGCCATCGTTGTATCAGTGTGCAGTTGGGTCTGTCCATAACATGGTTCACTGACTCCAAGGGTGGGCGTTGAGCGACTGATGCCCAATATCCTTTGCCTTACTACAAAACATGCTTTTTGTATAAGTCAGTTTAGTTTTATGGACAGACAAGGATGAGTATAAATTAAGCCATATGAAATTATTTTTGGTTCAAGTACATTCAGTAATCTACTTGAAGTACGTTACTAAGGGCCCCAGGCTGGGCTCAGATTCAGAGTAGTCCTCCTGCCTCAGTCTTTCAAATGCTGCAATTAGGTGTGAGCTGTAAGTCAGCCATACCCAGCTGAAATCACTGGTTTATGAATAAAAATGGCCGTGTTTATCCTCCGAGGGATGGTGAGTCATGGAGATTGATGCAGCCCAGCTCACAGCTCTCCTGAGTGTGAATGCCTCAAGTGCTGTGGGCGGGGCCTGAACTATGCCACCATGTGCTCTCCAAGGCGTCCCAGTTAAAACTGCTGAGGCCAGGGACGATGTCTGTATGGCTAAACTGCCTGTAATGCAAAATTGCCGAACAGTTTTGCCCTTCAAATGTTAAGCTTTCTTTCATGGTCTATAGAGTTGGCCTAGAGGTTCATGGATCTATCAGCACCATGTGCAGGAGCCCTGAGCCTAAAACTGAAGCTAAGGGCCTCCAACTATTCTAGATGAGTTTGAATGCTTTCTCGAGCTAATGCTAACCAAAATGCTTTTACTGAACAACTGCAAAATAGTGCTATAAAAATATATAGGGGGTAGGTATAGTGCCGCACACAGTTAATCCAGCCGCCTGGAGGCAGAGGCCGGTAGATCTAGTGAATTCCAGGCCAGCCAGGGTGAGAGCTCTCTACATGGTGAGAGCTCATTTCAAAACCAAACAAAAAGTACATAATACATACATATACATGAAAGGAGATTAGAATTTAGGGGCTCTGCATAGCCCATCTCATTGGTTCATGTCAGTCAAAGCAATTGTTCTGTCTTTGATAGATCTGATGGGCTAGGAACATACCTAAGTAGTAGGAAACATGTCAGTACACACAGAGCCCTAGATTCAGTCCCAGCACAAACAGAAATCTAACAATTTGACTATGCTAGACACAGTTACATTTCAGTTTTCCTCTGTCTTCCTTGTCTTCTTCCGGAGGGTTTGTCTCCTGAAGAAATACAAAGGATGGGTTATAGAATTCAATATAAGGCATTTTGTCCAAACTAGTTCTGAACTGATGGGAGAAATATGCCACAGAGACCTGTGTTCAGTTCATAGCACCTCCTCTGGGAATACAGACCCTGGGACCTGGGCTGCCCTGGGTGGCTGTCATGGTGGGAGGGACACTTCATTCAGTGTGGCATTTCTATCACATTACTTGAAGTATATTATTTTTCTTTCACTGCTTCTATAAAATTCAGTGTTTTTTAATGTCTAATTTTAGAAACTGGAGAGATAGTTCTTAGAGAGAATTCAGGTTCAGTTCCTGGTACCCACATGGCAGCTCAAAACCACCTGTCACTCTATTAGGGTAGGGAGGGTTCTATCATTGTCTTCTAGACCACAGGCACTACATGCATGTGGTATACATGCAAGGAAAACACTCATAAATTAAAAAAAAAAAAAAAAAAAAACTTAAAAGACTGAATTTTCAGAACACTTAACGTATGTTTTAAATTTTTTATATATGTATATACACATAAAAATGAATTGACAAGTCAACAAACACTATTTAAACATTAATGCAACTGCAATGCTTATCCCTCTCTGAAATGCAGGGCATGTTAAATGCTAGGAAGACAATGACTTCCCAGGAACAGTAACATAGGAACCCTCACATAATTATGACTTAAGATGTCTTTGCTCTGTGACCTTACAAGAGAAGGAGGAAGGCAGGAATCAGTGGGAAACAGCACAGACTGAAGCAGCCTTCACTTGTTGTTCTATACAAACATCGCACCTGTCTACCCACACGGAGTGCCTGCCTGCCATTCTGGAGATGAACACTGATGTCTGGGGCCCGCCTATACTCTCTGTAGCTGAGAACCTTTGTACAGCTTTTGTTCATTCCTCCAGGGTGGCCTCCCAGGACGCACCCCTGCCAGGCATCCTCTCACTGGCTGTTGGTGAACTGTAGAACTGTACAGCTGATCTGTGAGCTGGCTTGTGGACACAAGGTCACTCTAGAATTGAATGAACATAGCTAGCTTACCTACCTCGGTCACTCCTGAGTCTCTTTGCTTTGCGTAATCCTCTGGCTTTATCCTCTTCCGATCCCTCTTGATTGCAATCTGAAGAAGACACGGCTTGTTTCTCTGAAAGTAAAGGGATTTGAGGAACGGGGTTGACCTTCAAAAGGACCCACTATTACTTGGCTGCAGCCACCTTGACTTGTAATTTCTATGGTTGCCCCTGGGTAACCCTTGTCCGCCTTCCCTACTAATTTCCAACACACTACAGAAGACCACAGCCATTAGAATGGCACTTTCTGGGCAGATCTGGTGCCATCACAGTCAGGATGGGATAACGCCATCAGGATTTGTCCCCTACAATTGATACCTCCTTCCTTGAGTGAAAGCCAGCTCTGTCTTGACTGTCATAGGAGCTCCTGCCATCTCACCCAGGTTGCAAGGACCCAACACTCTTGCTGCCTCCCTTAACCAAGCTTCTGCTGATGTGAGCCCAGTATGCTGCCCGCTGCGGTCCTCATCGGCCTGCCTCATTTCTCTCAGCATGTTCCACCAGACTCTTCATGCTGGCTTTTCCCCAACAGCCTTCACAGATGGAGACTTATTCCTGAACCTTTGCTGAATATTGTCACTCCCCACTGTGCTTTTCCTTAAGAAATAAGGTATTAGCATTCTGTTTAGGGGAAGGGGATCTTCTTTTTCAACATTTATTTACTTATGTATATGAGTATATATGAGTACACTGTCTTCATGTACACCAGAAGAGGCCATCAGATCCCATTACAGACCGTCGTGAGCCACCATGTGGTTGCTGGGAATTGAACTCAGGACCTCGGAAGAACAGCTAGTGTTCTTAACTGCTAAGCCATCTCTCCAGCCCTCTCCTTTTTTCTGTAAGTCTTTCACATGAACTGAAGACAGCGTGGGACATTCTTACACTGAGCTATTCAGTGCCCAGGAGCCGGAGAAACACACTGCTGTGTGGGGTTCACTTGTTGGCTTTTGTCTGGTTCTTTTTGCTCTGTTTTATTTTGTTTTTAAGACAGTCTATCCTGGCTTGCCTAGAACTTGTTAAGTAGCAGCCCAGGCTGGCCCCAAACTCAAAATCCTCCTGCCTCAGCCTCCATAGTGTTGATGGCAACCTTACACCACCATGTCCAGTTGTTCATAATAGGGTTTTTTTTTGTTGGTTTTTTTTGTTTTTTTGTTTGTTTGGTTTTGGTTTTTTGAGACAGGGTTTCTCTGTGTAGCCGTGGCTATCCTGGAACTCACTCTGTAGCCCAGGCTGGCCTCGAACTCAGAAATCCGCCTGCCTCTGCCTCCCAAGTGCTGGGATTAAAGGCGTGCGCCACCACCGCCCGACCATAATAGTTTTAAAAATAATGTTTAAATACTGAGTTCTTAATTGTGCTAATATATACATTTCCCTCCACAGTACATACCATGTGTCGAACAGGTTTTATGTTTTCTGAAAGGTCTTGATTTCAATTAACCTTTTCTATGGTTAATGGCCATAACCAAAGCAAAACAGAAGAGGCTGTGCATTCTACTGCTGTAAGGAAATAATACTAGCAAGACAAAGATCTCACCAGAGGGACACTAAGCCTTGCCTACAATGAGGTGCGGTAGCTGTGCTGACTTACTTTTGGCTGCGCCCTGGTAACAGCCTTTAGTGACAGCCACACTGGAGCCTTGCCTTCCTTGTCTTCTCCCTCAGCCTCCTCCTCTTCCTCAACTTCATGGTTAGGCTTCTGGATGGTGGAACTTGGACCTGGACGTTGCCGGTCCTTCTGCCTCTGTTTCTTCCTCTGCAGACGGACTTTCCGGGGAGTAGATACCCTCAGTTCTTTTTTCTGCATCTATTAAAAAAAAAAAAAAAAAAAAAAAAAAAAAGGCTGGGACTCAGCAGGCTTCTCTTCCAGAGGTCCTGAGTTTAATTCCCAGCAACCACATGGTGGCTCACAACCATCTGTAATGGAATCTGATGCCCTCTTCTGGTGTGTCTGAAGACAGCTACAATCTACTCATATACATAAATAATTCTTTTTTTTTAAAAGGCAAGTTTTCAACTTAAAAAATGAACCACTTTCAGCAGGATGTGGTACTATGCACCGGTAGTGGAGACTGAGGCAGGAGGATATCTTAAACCAGGAATCCAAGACCGAGAACAGTGCATGCAACGTGGTGAAAGTCTTTCCAAAAGAAGAGGGGAAGGAGAGAAAGGGAAAAGGGAGCCAGCTACTCTGTGCCCATTCAAACCCACTTTTAAAGCCATTTGATGCCATGTGTCTTCTACCCAAGTTGCTATAAGCCCACACAGCAGATGGTTTGGTGGGGTAAGGGCAACACGAAAGTAGGAATGGGGGAGGAGGGCTGGAGCCACCCTGATTCAGCAGCTGCCTGTGCTCATCCCTAAGCTGCAGACACCTGATCTGCTGAGGCTCCACCAAGCTCCCATGCTTCCCAGACACTCCCAGTGTAGCCTTCATTGCAAATAATATGTCCCAGCTTCCACAACCGGCTGAGGAGACTGCCACTTTCTTAGATCTGCCCAGCATGCCACACTTAGGAGCTAAGACAGCTGAGCCAGGGTCAAACGAGGCAGAGGGGTCTCTTCTTTTTATTTCCTTCCTATTTTTTTTTTCTTTTTACTTCTTGTGGTGCCAGGAATCAAATCCAAGGCTGTATGCATTCAAGGGACAGCATTCTGCTACTGAACTTGGCTGTACTTTTTTCTAATGTTGGAAGGTTTTCTGTGGTGTCACACACAGATGAGAGTGAAGTTATCTGTAATCCCAGTGCAATCATTGATATAGGCAGGAGAGTGAGCCCGCTCCTCAATAATTGCAACAAATAAAATAGCGACAATAATAATGGGCCATTTAATAATGGATAATAATAATAATAAAATAAACCATCAAGAAGTCTCAATGTACAGGGCTCAGCAGTTAAGGGCACTGATTGCTCTTCCAGAGGTCCTGAGTTCAGTTCCCAGCAACCACATGGTGGCTCATGACCATTTGTGATGGGATCTGATGCCCTCTTCTGGTGTGTCTGAAGATACATACAGTGCACTCACATACATAAATAATTCTTAATAAATAAATAAATAAAAGATAAATAAGAAGTCTCAGTGGGTCAAAGCTTGCTGCACTAATCGACCACCTGAATTCAACCCTCAGAGCCCATGATGAAAAAATTAATAAACTCCTGAAAATTGTCCGCTGATCTACACACATTATAGAATGCACACGTCTACACATCACACACACACACACACTTCAGGAAAACAGCTCCAAATGTACAAAAGGTCCCAACATAAAGCTGAGGCAATATACCTTGATCAAATCTGGGCGTGGCCACTCAGGATCACGACCAGCCATCGGGAGGATTCTAATCTGTGTCTTTGAACTTCTGTTCCCAAATGAAAGAGTCATCTTTTTATATGTGGCACTGTCTGTAAAGTGAGGTCTGCCGGAAAATGAACAGAAAATATGTCTCACGTCTATCAAAAATACCAAACCCACCCATGGGTAGTGATGACCTCACGCTAGGCGGAGGACACAGGCGGGATCACCCATGGGTAGTGATGACCTCACGCTAGGCGGAGGACACAGGCGGGGTTACAGCTCTGGTCCATCTGTCCACTGCTCAGGAAGAGTAGGGTGGACTGACCCAGGCTTCAGGAGGAGAGGCAGGTAGTCAGATGGAGTGCTTTGACAAAGAATACCCCCAACTATAATCACAGACAAGGGTGGAGCATGTGCCAGCAGGAACATTTTGAGAGCTGAGTTGTTCCCTCCATTCAATAAAAGCATAAATAAAATGTAGATCCTGTGATCCTGATTCAAAACCAAATTGAGCCACAATGGCAGGAAGGGCCTCAATAGCTCTGGCCAAGTCATGAGTTTCGGTAGGGAAACAACCTGTAATTCCACTATTCAGGCAAAGGCAAGAGGACTGCAAGCTTGAGGTGAGAATGGGTCATAAGTTCAAAGCCAGCCTGGGTTACATGGCAAGACTGTCACAAACTGTAAGTGCTTCTTGAGTATGGGAAGACAGCTCTTAACTGGGTCCCAAAGTGAAGAAAGGACCTGAGAAAGAACACTACCCCAGTGCAACTCAGAGCAAGTGGTAAAAAGCAAAACCAGAACCGGACATGTTTCAGGATGCTTCTAGAAAACATCTGTGGCCAGGCGGTGGTGGCACACGCCTTTAATCCCAGCACTTGGGAGGCAGAGACTGGTGGATTTCTGAGTTTGAGGCCAGCCTGGTCTACAGAGTGAGTTCCAGGACAGCCAGGGCTACACAGAGAAACCCTGTCTCGAAAAACCAAAAAAAAAAAAAAAAAAAGACTCAGCTGAAATCATCTGTAAAAGGCAGAGAAGGTTGGGCTTCATGTACTGCGCCAGGTTTATGTGCCTATTTAACATAACACCCTTGTGACACGTACATGATATAGCTGACAAAACTGCACATTTGTGAAATTGAGATCCTCGAGACTATATAACCTATGTAATTGGTTTTTTTTTTAATTTACAAAGTTGCATGACCATGCCCACAATCTGATTTTAAAATACTTCTGCATCTTCAAAGGAAGCACGTGCCCACTGTTGTGGAAAGTGCTGTACCTCTCTCAAGGAAAGCTGGCTCCTAGTGACAGCTGTGTCCTAAAGGGGAAGGTGTCCAGAAGGGGCTGAAGCTACCACCCACTGCAGCCAGCAGCGCTGGGCCCATGTCTTGAGTGGGCACAGGCTCCAAGCACTTTGGCCACACCTGTTGTAAGCACACCCCAGCATTACACTGTGTTGACAGTTTAGCTGTCTTGGGTCAGTTTCACTAAAGAGTAAGGACCCAGCAGACAACCTGCTACAATGGCAAGCTTTTCCCAGGAGCACTGACCAGCGACCTCCCATGTACCAGTTCCTTGTAAGTTTCCATAACATGAACTATTTCCCTGAGAAACCTGTAGTTAACTTTAAGACCCTGCCATCCTAGACACAGATATGCCTGTTGGTGACCTGCACTATGGGACGATGTTGGAAAAAGGGCAGGCTTTCCACATCACAGCTCTGCTTTGCTCTTTAATTGCAAGTAGCAACATGTATGTGAACGTAGAAAGTTACCTAAAGGGGCAGGTGATGGTAGCACACACCTTTATTCCCAACACTGTGGAAGCAGAAGCAGACAAATCTCTGAGTTCGAGGCCAGCGTGGTCTACAGAGTTGCAGGACAGTCAGGGCAACACAAAGAAATCCTGTGTGGAAAACAACAACTAAGTTACCTAAAGATAAGTCTGGATTTAAAGATGGCCTGTCCACGGAGACCAGTATTTTCCCGTATAAACAGTTGGTTTTGATTGTCCTGCAGTGGGGCTTTGTAGATATCAAACACTTCTTTGCCTAAATGCAGGGACATGCTGGAGAGGGGAAACAGTTCAGGTATTAGGATGCAGAGTGAATAGCACAGGACCCTGTCCTCACATAAACGTCATAGGAAAACTAACGCAGGTGCTATCAATAGCCTACTTCCAAACTGGGCATGGGATGCTTGCCTGTAATCCTAGCACTTGGGAGGTGGGGCAAGGGGACTGGGAGCTACAAAGTGAGTTCTGGGCCAGATGGGCTATGAAACCCTGTCTTTTGTTTGTCTATTTGAGACTATGTAGCCTTGGGTGGCCTGGAAATCAGTGTGTAAGCCAGATATGGCCACTAATTTATAGAGATCAGCCTTCCTCTCCCTCCCAATGCTAGAATCAAAGGTGTGCTCTACCACATGAGATGAGACCCTGTCTTAAAAAAAAACAAAAATGAGGGGGCTGGAGAGATGGCTCAGTGGTTAAGAGCACTGACTCTTTTCCAAAGATCCTGAGTTCAATTCCCAGCAACCATCTGTAATAGGATCCAGTGCCCTCTTCTGGTATGTGTGAAGACAGTGACAGTGTAGTCATATAAATAAAATAAATGAATCTTTAAGAAAAACAAACAGCTGGGCAGTGGTGGCGCATGCCTTTAATCCAGCACTTGGGAGGCAGAGGCAGGTGGATTTCTGAGTTCGAGGCCAGCCTGGTCTACAGAGTGAGTTCCAGGATAGCCAGGACTACACAGAGAAACCCTGTCTCAAAAAAAAAAAAAAAGAAAGAAAAAACAAACAAACAAAAATGAAATCTGTTCTCTTTGAGGTGGTTTAAATGAGAATGCGGCCCTAAATGGTCAGAGGTTTGCGTACTTGGTCCCAACTGTTGCTGTTTGGGTAGGCTTAAGAGTGTGTGCCTTGCTGGAGGAAGTGTGTCATTGGGTGTGGGTTCTGAGGTTTCAAAGCCATTGCCAATCCTAGTTAGTGCACTCTGCTTCCTGCCTGGCTAGAGGATTTGAGGCCACTATGCCTGCTGCCTGTTGCCACAGTTTTCGTGATGGCTTCTTATCCCTCTGGAACTGTTAAGTCCAAACAAACCCCTTCTGTAAGTCGCCTGGGACATGCTATTTTTATCAGAGCAACAGAAACGTAACAAATATGTACTTCAGAGTAAAAAAATGGTAAAATCTACTTTTCAGTTTACAATAGAATCGTCTTATAAATATCTTCCAATCTATTGGTCTTTAAATTAGTAAACTGAAATGAATTCTCAAATATTTCAGTTTAGGGGCTCGGGCTATTGCTCAGTTGGAAGAACGCTTGCCTTGCAAACATGAAACACTGGGTTTGAGTCTCAGCACTGCCAAGAAAGGTTATTTCAAGTTGCCCTGCTCTATCAAAGGCTAGCCTTTCAGCTGATTGAATTGAGCCGGATTTAAGCTCTCCCACTAGCCCAGCTGCAAGGCCCTAACTGCTTCTCTCTCTCCGGTTTCCTAGGTAAAGGCAGCAGCTCTGATTTTTCCCAATTCTTAAGTCCTACACAGAAAACTTCAACGTATCCAGGCCTCCCTCAGGCGCTCTAACACTCGCCTTCCATCTGACCACTTGACTATCCGAGTATTGCTTTCTTTAGTTTTAGAACCTTCTTGATCCGGCAAATCCTCCAGCGTATAGTATTTTCCACCTGGTTCAAAATAGAAAAAGGTATTAGATAACCAATTTACCTAACTCTATGTTCTCTGTTCCTCAAATAATGCACAACCATATGCCAAGAATTGGTGGGTGATAAGAAAGTGGCTGACTCCTCAGCCCTGCCAGCCATTTACGACAGGTGTCTGCACGTGTGGTAGCTAACCAGGCACTCTGTGCACGCTTCCTGAGGCCTAGGTCTGAGCAATGGGAGGGGGCTAAGCACAATGCTGCCTGTAACCACAGCTAAGAGCTCCACAGGAAAGCAGAGGTTCGTCCACACAAGGTAAGTAGTCAAAATCGACACCTCAACTGAGAGTGTAGCATAGTGGTAGAGCACTTGCCTACCACTATATGACGTCCTGGTTCTATTTTCAGTGTGCGAAAGCGCATGCGTGAATGCACATATACACACACACACACACACACACACACACACACAATTTCTTGGAAGGACTGTGGCCCAATGGGGGAAAAAAGCTTTAAAAGTGTTCTTTTAGGGAACACGGTCCATAGAATGAAGCTCATACGAGCCTACAGAAACTGAACTGACAATCACAGACCCTGTATGGGACTGAGCTAGGGCCTCTGCATATACATTATGGTTGTATAGCTCAGTATTCTTGTGGGACTCCTAACAGTGGGAGTGGCTGTGTTGCTGACTCTTTTGTACTCGAGACCCTTTTCCTCCTACTGGGTTGCTTTGTCTGGCTTTGATATGAGAGTTTGTGCCTAGTCTTATTGTAACTTGTTATGCCATATTCTTTCTATTGGTATCCCGGGGAGGAGGAGTGGATCTCAGGGAGAGGGAAGTTTGGGGGAGGACCAAGAAGAGTGGAAGAGGGTGAAACTGTGGTGGGGATGTAATATATGCGAGAACAAATAAATATAGCAATCAATAAATAAAATTCCTCCTTTTCCAAAAAAAAAAAGGGTTGTGGGGAGGCATCTCAGGGCCAGTGACACAGCTCACTGGATAAAAGCGCTTGCTGCCAAGACTGAAGACCTGAGTTGAACCCCCAGGATCCATGTAATGGGAGGAGAGGACTGCTGCACGTTGGTTTTTGATCAATGTGCACATACACATGTATGTTTCTTGCACATACAAATAAATGTATTCTTTTAAGGAAAAGGGTTTCTTAGTCTAATGAGAAAAGCTCTATGACAGTTTAAGGTTTTTTTGTGTTTTTTTTTTTTTTTAAAGACTAAATAACTAGGAGCTAGAGAGATGGCTTAGCAGTTAAGAGCATTTGTTGCTTTCCCAGAGGAACCAGGTTCAGTTCCCAGCACCCATTTTAGACAGCTCACAGCCATCTATAATTCCAGCTCCAGGGAAACTGATACCTTCTGACTTTGCAGATACAACACACACACACACACACACACACACACACACGGTCTACAGACACAGACAGACACACATCATGGTGATGATGATGATCTTCAAGAATAATAAAACAATTACCAGCAAATTAAAATCTGAGACCTATACTTACTTCTGAGTCCAAACTTACTTCATGAAGTAGAGAACTGCAAGTCACAAGAGATTCCTAAAAATGGCTCATGTCCAGTGTTACCATCGCTGCGTGAACAATGGTGGTCCTTTTGTCATCCCAACTTTCTCAAGAGAAATTCCCTGTTGGCAAGGTCTGCTGCTGTGCAGTCTCCACGGAGAGACAGTCCTGTGGTGGGAGGCTGCTGGGACAAACTGGGAGGAAGTGTGGAAGCAGGTCCACGCCGTCCACTGCTTATCCTGAGGGACCTAATGAGTTTCAACAGTTTTTACCTTTATTTATTATACAGAAATTATAATATAGATTTAATTTAAGTTAAAACTTAAACTGAGACCAGGCTAGTGGCGTACACCTTTAATCCCAGAGCTCAGAGGCAGAGGCAGGCAGATCTCTGAGTTCAAGGCCAGCCAGGCTACACAGAGAAACCCTGTCTCAAAGAAACAAACAAACAAACAAAAAACTAAACCATTAGAAAAGTGTCAATTCTAAAGGAGGGAGAAACGGTGTGTGCTTACTCCCCTAAAAACATCTAAAAGGCTGTTTACTTCTGTGTTCTAGTGGTTGAGTAAGCAGGAAGCATTAGGGGAGTTAAGCTCTGGCCTCACATTATCATCCCTGTGTTTACTGTCTAAAGGAAAAGTCAGGGGGATGGAGAGATGACTCAAGATTAAGAACACTTGATGCTCTGTCAGAGGATCCAGGTTTGGTTCCCAGCATCCACAGAGCGACTTACACCATCCACAAATTCCACTTCCGGGGGATCTGATGCGCTCTTCAGCCTCTGCAGGTACCAGGCACAGTCGTGGTGCACATACAAACATGCAGTCAAAGCACTCACACTCATGAACTAAACATATCTAAGAAACTTGTGAAGAACTCAGTCAGCATGGTAGTGCATGCCTGTGGCCACAGCGACTCAGAAGGCTGAGAAGAGGGCACTAGAAGAAAAGCAAACAGAAGTTGGGACAGTACCTTTAATTTTAACCGAATTTTGTCTTCCTCATAGAGCACTTTCTCATCTTCAAATTCATCTTCATAATGCTGAGGATCAAATGGTCTAAAATTTTTTGCCATATTAGTCAAAATTAGTGATTGATTGATACTATAAACCGATCGTCTCTAAAATATATTACAGCTGAAAAATAACTTTGAGAACCTTCAAGGAGTATGCCAGTGACCACTTCCTTGAAACTTTTTATAGCAAACTTCTGGGGGGCTGGAGAGATGGCTCAGTGGCTAGGAACACAGAGGACCTGGGTTCCATTCCCAGCACCCATATGACAGCTCACAGTTGTCTCATGCTCTCTTCTGGCTTCTGTGGGTACTGGGTACATATATATACACATAAGCAAAGCACCCACAGACATAAAACAAATGTTAAAAAAAAAATTCTGGAAATGAAATCCAAACATGGTTTGTAATACAAACTTATTGAAGAAGCACATCTTATAAATAAATATCCTATAAAGTATAGGTAATAACCTATTCTGTCCATATCCTAAAATCTAAGACCTCTGACTCCTGTGGTGCTGTCTGAAGGGCTGTGAACCCAATGAAAGGTTTCAAGTGTCCTTCGGCCAGGCACGGTAGTACATGCCTTTGCATAAAAATTAATAACAAATTAAAATCTGAGACCTGTTTAGAGATTAAAATCCCCCACACACACACTTGGAGTTTGTACCTTGTGTCCCAGTGAGTATGAAAAGCTACCACTATTTTGTTGTCTAAGTCATCTGGGTGAGAGTCCCTGTCATTTTTACTAAACACCTTTGATTTCTCTGGCCTCTCTCATTCTATATTTTCAGCTTTACACGGGTGACACTGCCACATGATACCTGTTCATTTACAGCAGAGCCCCAAAGAGACTACTAGCCTTCTAAATCTCTGCAGTAACTTATTCTCTTGTACTGTTATTTTATGATTGGTCAACTCATAACAGATAAATTACATTTTATACGGTTCTTTTTTTCAATCTCTTGAACCTTTTATTCAGTTCTCTTACTTGGGTTCTATCCTGATAAATCTGGGTAGTTTAACAAAATACAATTCATTTCCCAAGTCAGAGTTGATGGTGGGAACTATTATTTTCACTCTGGTTTCACAGATGCGGCGTTCCACCTTCTGTTTCTGAGGCACTCCAGATGTTCCAGCTGTGCTCTGCGTTTGGGAGGGGTCAGAATGGGAGAGCATGAAGAGACAGGACAAAGGTTCCAGCTGTGCTCTGTGTTTGGCAGGCACAGGTCTGAAAGGAAGTTATGTCACACACACTTTAGGGACAGCCCCTCCCTCCTCCAAGTCTCTCTCTCCTAAAACATTACCCCAAACACACCCACAAGGAAAAAGGACAAGAAGAAATTCCATGGGGAAAATAAGATATATTAACCTTAATGTATTTTGTTGGCATATCTATTTTTCTATTTTGCATGAGACATTGAGGAGTCTAAGTAATTCAACCCATCCTTACTAAGTAACTGCTAACATCAGAAAAGAACAGCAACGGTGCCCACATGGCACAGCGTAGGTGTGGGTCAGAAAGTCCTTCTAAATCAAAGATGTCCATTGTAACATCTCACAGTCCTGCCCCTAAGGCGTGGCACTGGTCTCTCTCTAATGGTTCCTCCTGTGCCTTCTAATTATTTTCCCAAATGCCTAATTCAGCTCAGAATGTCACCACATTAGTCCTCTCTGAACACATCCCCTCTCAACATGAGAGGCTCATCACCCTTGGGATCTTTTCTCTTAGCTTTCACTCCTGTGATCGGTTGTGACTGGTGGTTGTACTCACAACAGGCTGTCTTGGAATGGGTGCTCGCTGGTCCCCATCACTCTCTGAGGAAATGTCATCTATATCTCCAAACAGATCCATGTTCCACTATAATCTTCAGTGTTGAAGGAATATACATCATTAATTGATCAAACTAAAGTTTTTATTTTTTTAATTACGTACATGGGGGAGGGTGATACGTTTACATGAGGGCAGGTCAGATGGGAGTCAGACCCCCTGAAGGTGGGGTTACAAGTGGTTGTAAGCTGCCTACCACAGGGGCTGGAACTGAACTTGGGTCTTCTGCAAGACCAAGTGCCTCACCTCCAGCTCCCTAACTGACATTCTTAATGTAGTTCCTCAACACAACCCCAAAATTTATAAACCAAATCTGTACCAAACCATCTCAAGCGGGCTCCTGGCGCCTGGCCTTTAGCAACTTCACTAGAGTGTCACCAGGACAACCACCTTGAGGAGGGTTCCCAGAGAGCCGGGCATGGTGGTGCACACCATGCATGGTGGGGATCCCAGCATTTAGGAAGTAGAAAGGGAGTTAGGCCTAGCCTGAACTATATGAGACCCTGTCTCAAAAACAAAACAAAACAAAATATGGTTCTAGCGTGTCCACTGACTCAGACCTCACTCTGAATAATGCCATGGGTTTTCTGCCTTGCTTGTTTTCCTTGGGTCACTCACTGGGAGGGAAGCAGCTGCTTTGATGTTAAAACACACACACTGTGGGACTGCTATCCCTGTGGTGAAAAACAGTTGTATAAAGTAGCTCAACAGATCCTTCAGCTGCAGACAGGCCTTCAGAGAGTGCAGCCCTGTGAGTAACTGAAGCAGAGCCTCACAGCTAAGACATTTCCAAGTTCCTAACCCCAAGGATCTGAGTGACTGTTCTAAGTGAGTGAGTGTTGTTCTAAGCAGTTGTGTACTGGGATACTAGGTCAGGCAGCAAAGGCACTGAACAGTCATCCAAGAAGCACTCTCCCCTCGCTCCCTGTATTTTTTCCATTCCCTTTTTTCTACACGAACCCTACTAGCCTTGTACAGACTTAGGATACTTAATGTGGATAATCGAGTCCTCCACACTCATAGGATGCACCACAACGGCCAGCTTTAAAGAGATTATTAACTTGTCTAGTAAAGATGACGTTGGAGCACTGAGGCCACCTGACTTTAAACTGTCATTGTAATCACAGACCAGATAATGCTGTTCTCAAAGTTCCCACCGTTCTGGCATTTCTTCTATAGGCCCTCATCAACTCTGGAAGGCAATGCTATAGCCCACGACTGAACAAAGCTACTTTATACTTCCACTAATTACCTGTGTGCATGAAGACCAGCACCCTGAAATAGTAAACAGTCTAACCAAACAGCTTGCCAATAAACCAAGACCAAATTCTAGCCCGGAAACATAGCCTAGATTTTAAACTCAAGTGTCTTAGCATTCATCTATGTGTATTTATTGTGGAGGTCAGAGGACGACTTGCAGGAGCCAGTTCTCTCCTACTGTGTGGCTTCCAGGAATCAAACTGAGGTCATCAGACATGGCACCAAGCATCCTTAGCCACTGAGCAGTCTCAGTGCCCTACTGAAAGACCAAGAAGACACAAATGACAAATACCTTGAGTAAAACAGGGCTATACCACAAAACGTAGCTATTCAAAATAACAGGGGGATAATATAAACAAATTAAACAGCTTAAGCAAATAATCCAGTTAGTTGATGACTATAAACCACCAAAATTCACTAAAAAAGAAATAATCAAAACAGCCCTATCTCTATTAAGGGAACCAAATTGGTAGTTAAGAAGCCTAAAAAAAAAAAAAAAAAAAATTCAAAAACTGGTCATGGGAGCACATGCTTTTAATCCCAGAACTGGGAGGCAGAGGTGGGCAGATCTCTGAGTTTGAGGCCAGTATGGTCTACAGAGGGAGTTCCAGGACAAGCAGGGCTACACTGAGAAACTACTCAAAACAACAAGAAAAAACAAACAAACAAAACCCTTAGATCTAGAGGCTTCATTGGATTTTGATAGCTGGGTATCCCAACCAGCAACCATGGCAAAATTGTGATAGACTTTTTAAAGTAATTCTCTAGTTATTTTATCCTTACGGAAAAAAAATGTAAAAATGTTATAAACACTTCCTAAATTGTTTTCTTTCTTAAAATGTTTCCGAAAACCGCACCTGATAGCATACCTGAATTTAGGCTACATACTAAGAACTGTCTTAAAGAAAAGAGGGAGCTGGAGAGATGGCTCAGTGGTTAAGAGCACTGACTGCTCTTCCAGAGGTCCTGAGTTCAATTCCCAGCAACCACATGGTGGCTACAACCATCTGTAATGAAATCTAGTGCTCTCTTTTGCTGTGTTTGAAGACAACAACAGTGTACTCCTATACATAAAATAATTATTTTTTTTAAATGTAAAAATGAAAGAAAAGGAAGGAAGGTCATGCCAGCAATCCTAGCAATTAGGAGCCTAATATAAAAAACAAACAAACAAATAAACCCTAAGTTCAAGCACAGCCTGGGCTATACAGCAAAACACTGCCTAAATAAAATAAATAAAAATTTAAAAACAAATAAAATTTAGTACGTTTAAAATTACATTAGGCTTAAAGTTGTTTGCTAGATTACTATAAATAAAAATAGAATTTTAATTAGAAAGATACCTAAATACAGAGAACAATGTTCAAATCCAGACCTGAGAAGATGTAGGAAAGAGGCAAAATTATTAGAACTTAAATACTAGCCGGGCGGTGGTGGCGCACGGCTTTAATCCCAGCACTTGGGAGGCAGAGGCAGGCGGATTTCTGAGTTTGAGGCCAGCCTGGTCTACAGAGTGAGTTCCAGGACAACCAGGGCTATACAGAGAAATCCTGTCTCGAAAAACCAAAAAAAAAAAAAAAAGAACTTAAATACTTAGCCAGGTATGGTGGTTCACACCTGTAATCCCAGCATTTGGGAGACAGAGACAGGGGCATTACTGTGAGTTAGAAGCTATCCTAGGCTACAGAATAAGACTTGGTCTCAGGACAGCCCGGGCTACTCAGAGAAACCCTGTCTCGAAAAACCAAAAAAATAAATAAATAAAATAAAATAACTAGCCTGGAAGCAGGCAAATCTCTGTGAGTTTAAGGCTGGCCTGGTCTACAGAGCAAGTTCTAGGACAGCCAAGGCTACACAGAGAAACCCTGTCTCAAAAAACAAGCAAAAATAAATAAATAAAAATACCTAGCCGGGCGGTGGTGGCGCACGCCTTTAATCCCAGCACTTGGGAGGCAGAGGCAGGCGGATTTCTGAGTTCGAGGCCAGCCTGGTCTACAGAGTGAGTTCCAGGACAGCCTGGGCTACACAGAGAAACCCTGTCTCGAAAAACCAAAAAAAAAAAAAAAAAAAAAAAAAAAAAAATACCTTCTCCACCTCAAACAAACAAAATTAAAATTCCTCAAGAAAGTGGCCCTGAGCAGCCAGGACACGCCTACAATCCCAAAGCTTGGGAGGCCGACGCAGGGGGACCTCTAGGGTAACTGCAGTTTGTGAGAACTACAAAGCGAGACTCTCAAACAAACAACAACAACAACAACAAAACAAATTACTCATACCTGAGGAAAGCAGCTGTCCACTGTCCTGGCGACTCTGCAGTACACCGAGGCTGGCTCTGCTAGTCAGGTTTCTCACTGGACGCCGCAGCGGCAGGAGGGCACTGCATCTCCTCACCTGAACTGCTGGTGGACCCCTCACAGAAACTCTAATAGGAAGCCCCCTGAAGGGCCCAGGGGCAAACAGGAAGGAGTGGACCCCTCTCTGCTAGCCAGCCTTCCAGTCTCCCTCTAGCGCCCCCAGCAGGCTGGCTGGCAAAGACGAACACGGCATCACAAAAATAGCTGGGCTTAGAGACAGAGGCTGACAGCTGATACACAAGTGTCTACTAGTAAGGAAATACGATCACACATTGCCTTGGGAAGGATGGAGGAAACAGAAGGGCTCTTAAGTCAGGTATAGCAGTCTCAACTCGGCCACAAAATATACAGGAACTTTTTTTTTTTTGGTTTTTCGAGACAAGGGTTTCTCTGTGTAGCCCTGGCTGTCCTGGAACTCACTCTGTAGACCAGGCTGGCCTCAAACTCAGAAATCTGCCTGCCTCTGCCTCCCAAGTGCTGGGATTAAAGGCGCGCGCCACCACTGCCTGGCATGGAACTTAAATTCTAAGTTAGAAAAGCATTAAGAAGGTGATGTGGGATTTTTCTTTAAAAAAGAAAAAAGGGGGCTGGAGAGATGGCTCAGTGGTTAAGAGCACCATGTGCTCATCCAGATGGTCCTGAGTTCAAATCCCAGCAACCACATGGTGGCTCGCAACCATCTATAATGAGATCTGATGCCCTCTTCTGGTTTGTCTGAAGACAGAAACAGTGTACTCACATACATAAAATAAATAAATCTTAAAAAAAAATTAAAAAAGAAAAAAGGTACCATGCACTCTTAATTTTGGAGCTATACCTCAGCTCCTATAAAGCGGCACTTTTAGAGATGGCCCCTGTGGTTAAGTGTGTGTGGGGCTCCTGCAGAGGACCCAAGTTCAGTTCCCAGCAGCTACCTCAGGCATCTCATAACCACCTGTAACTCCTGCTCTAGGGATCTGATGCCGTCTTCTGACCTCTTCAGGTGTCCCCACACACGGCACATATACACAAACACACAGATAAAAAATTTATAACTTTTATGTTTTGTCCACTTACATGTATTTTTTAAAAGTATATAAGGGGTTGGAGAGATGACTCAGCAGCTAAAAGTACTGACTGCTCTTCCAGAGGTCCTGAGCTCAATTCCCAGCAACCACATGGTGGCTCACAACCATCTGTAATGGGATCTGATGCCCTCTTCTGGCATGCAGGTGTACATGAAGATAGAACACTCATATACATAAATAAGTAAATCTTAAAAAACAAAACCTTTTTTAAAAAAGTATATATAACATACTGTAATTACTCAAACAAGTTGAATTGTAACCCCACATGAATTCATGTCCACACAGACTCTAGGAGTGTGACTGCTGTGGATTGCCCTGCTGCTGTTTGTATTTTGATGCTAATTTGGCTTCCCCAGAGGAGGAGTACTCACTCCTGACTTACTGACTTACTGACTGACTTCTCCCCATTTTTAACTGGTAAAATAACGGCTAGAGCCTGTAATTGGGCAGTGGAAGGGAAAGGTAGAGCTGAAAGTTTTAGAGAGGGGAAAGAGGAAGAAGAGACAGAGGGAGATGGAGAGAGACAAGATGGAACCAGAAGAAGATAGAACTGACCCACATGGTCTAGAGAAGCCACAAGTAGCTAGGGATTTCAAAGATGGGCAATAAGCAGTGTAGCGCACATTTGCCCAATCTAGGTGTGCGGCTTGTATTTATATTAATTGAGTTTTGTGTTCTCTGTGTGGGTGTTTTGAGGTTGGAGATTTACCATTATAAATCTGGCTGGTTATTACGTCTCTAGTGTCATCATTTTACAGGGCTTAGGGAATCTGAGTGAGCAGTAGCTGGCTTTCTGCAGGCTAGCCACAGGGGTTGGATGGCCTCCAAAGTGTGAGCAGTTTTGCTACAGCTGGCCATGGGAACCATGGAGGGTGGACAAGACCTCCACTGCCAGCGTGGTTTAGCGTGGATCTTTTTTTTTTTAAAACTACACACTACATGTGACCTTACTTGGGACAGGTTTCTGCAAAAACAATCAGTTAAAATGAAGTTGTGCTGCATTTAACTTGGCCCTGTGGGCTAGTGATTCTTGTTCTTGCCAGCAGAGTGCAGTATAGAGACCCAGGACAGGTGCACAAGCACACAAGCCATGCTGACTGACATACTGCCACAAGCCAATGAACTCGGGTCCTTGGGAAGGAGCATGGCTCTGCATGCATCTCGACTTCAGTCCTACGACTCACAAAAGTCTGAAGAGAGTCTCTAACGGCTTTTGTCAACTCTGTAAATGCTGAGCCATCTCTCCAGTCCAGGTTTTACTGTTTGAAGCCAACCACCTTGTGATCCTGTTAGGAGCAACCTAGGAAACGGATCTTTGTGTGGAATGAGAAAACAGGTAGAAAAGAACAAACAAGTCCACCTGGGCTTTCTAAAATGCTTGCAAAATCAGCTTGCTTTTTAATTTTTTTTCTGGAAAGGCAGCTTTCTCAGGTATACGGACTTGCCTTAAATGTTTTATTACAATTAAAATTTCACAAACAGATCAATTAATTTCAATCAAAATAACTCATGTTTACATCGTATTTATAGACAAGCTGTACAATAAATATATAAAATGCACTCAGTTTGTAGTTCAGTCATCTTCTTCTTCTTCTTCATCACTGATCACATACTTCTTATGTTTTTTATTTGCTTTATCATCATCTTCTGCCTTCCTCTTTCCAGAAGATTCACCTTCCTGAACAGATAAAAACATTTACAGTCTGAAAGTCAAAACATTTCTAGGGAAGTTTATCAAAACAGCTGGGTTGAATGAGTCATTACTAAGGTAACTGTAAAAATCTTGTCGTTGCTTGCTTCAGCAGCAGCAGGTGTACTAAAACTTGGAATGCTACAGAGAAGTCATTAGCATGTCCCTGTGCAAGGATGACACACAAGTTGTGAAGTGTTCTATATTTCAACAACAACAACAACAAAAAGTGCAGGGCCTGGTGGTGCAGGGCATGGTGGTGCATGCCTTTGATTCTAGCACTTGGAATGCAGGAAGCAGAGGCAGGAGGATCTCTGGGAGGTACGAACAAGCCTGGTTTACACAGTGAGTTCTAGCCCAGGCAAGTCTACAAGTGGTACCATAAATAAATTAAATAAATAAATAGTGAGAAGCCGGGCGGTGGTGGCGCACGCCTTTAATCCCAGCACTTGGGAGGCAGAGGCAGGTGGATTTCTGAGTTCGAGGCCAGCCTGGTCTACAGAGTGAGTTCCAGGATAGCCAGGACCACACAGAGAAACCCTGTCTCGAAAAAAACCAAAAAAAAAAAAAAAAAAAAAAATAGTGAGAAAATAACAAGATAACTTTGCAGAGTTCAAGCCCAGCGGGTTGTCTTGTACAGGGAAACCACTCTGGGCACAGAAGCCACAAGGACCTGGGCAATGGAGTCTGCTCTAGAAAAGGTTAGGACTCTCTGAACAAAGAAGCACACACAGATGCAGGCAGGCACATGCACCTGGTTTCTTAAATGAAGACTCACTTGCCCTGATGGAAGGTTTTCCCCGTGATCAGGTACTTAATCAACAGTATCTCTCTTTTCTCAGTATTCAACCTCTCTTCCCTATCTAAAATTCATTATCTTAGCTCTAGGGGATCTGATTATTTTTAAAATAATTTTGTCTGGATATATTAAAAACATCATAAATGTTTTTGAGAAAATAGTTAAAGTCATCAAAGGTCTATATACACAAGCAGAGAATCTATTAAATTCTATTAAATCTATTAAAATCTATTCAATTCATTTGCACAGTCCTCTAATAGCAACATCACGTAGGAGGTTTTCCAAGGAAGCAGCTTTGACAGGAAGAATTCAACTTCACATTTTAGTTAACAACTCCCTTCAACAACTCTGACACTGGCTGATACTTCAGAATTGTCACAAACCACACTCCCCACCTGAGTTAAAGACATGAGAAGCTGGATTCCATAGACCAGAGGCCAGCTGCTTGCAGGATGAGACAGACCTTGGACTGAGTACCCTAGTCCCTAGTACCATAAGAACAACTTCTGTGGACACACAGAGTCAGGGAAGGCCACAGGAACGCTACGAGATGCAACATGACATGCACATTCTACCCGATCTCCTCGGCTAAGCTTAGAGGACAGGCAACACCCTACACTTGTTTCTTGCTTTTCTATCCCAAATGTATGTCCACAGACTGGGAATGCCACTGGAGGCCTCAACAAAGTTTGGAGGCTTCACAAGAACACCCCAGCTGGCGGCAGTAAAGCAAATGCAGTAACAATACTAGAAGATGGGTCGTGCCTCTGGGGTGTGGCATATGGACGGTGCCTCCAGGGTATGACAGATGGACCTTGCCTCCAGGGTGACAAGTCACCTTCTTTCCCACTCCCCACTAGAGTGGACCCAGATCCTTTTCTTGAGCCCCATCAAGAAAGGCAACACCAACTTTTCTTCTCACTAAAGAATCTTTTGTTTTGTTTTGTTTTAAATATGGAACGCTTCACGAATTTGCGTGTCATCCTTGCACAGGGGCCATTGCTAATCTTCTCTGTATCGTTCCAATTTTAGTATATGTGCTGCCGAAGCAAGCACCTCACTAAAGAATCTTGCAAACACATTACATGCCTGCATATAAACAGTGTGTTTGATGACTAGCTCTAAAATTATTTAATGGTAGACATTAGATTTGAGTGGCTGAAAGAACTGGCATGGAACTTCTAAAAATGTATGTTTTTCCAAAAGCTCTTTGACAAGGTACAGCATCAGCCCAAGGTCAGGGCTCACCCAAGGAAGTCTAAACAGCACAGGTCCAGTTCACTGTCAGGGCTGAGCAGCTGTGGAAAGTCTGCCGAGACCGACTGATTCCCTAGAAGCTACACACAACCACAGCACAGCAGCCCCAGAACTACAAAGGAACCCTTCAGCATGACCATACTTCAGCATACGGAATGCTGCCTGACTGAACACAGCTGAAACACGCCCCTGTGCCATACATACGGAAGCAATAAGAACAAGACTGAACTAAAGCTTGATAATGCAGCCATGAACATGGGTTCCTACAGACACAGGCAGCTGTGACATAAGGCAGAGCAACTAAGTGGGATCCAGAAAGGAGAGGCAGAAGAGGGGGTGAGGCCCTTTTGATTAACGGTTCCCACCTTTGCTCTCCAGTCTCCATGTGATCTGTTCAACTCAGTGTTCCCTTTTCTTAGTCCTCCCAGGGAACACAGAACAAGGCCGTCCCACCCCCCCATTTCACTGTCTTTGAAGGAAGAAACAGAGGCTTCCCACAGGTTTTACTATGAGCAAAAGGGAAGGCACTGGGTAAAGCTCCCTTCTTTACACTGTTTTCCATTTAGGCTGGGGAAAGACAGTGTTCCATGTCAACCTAGACATCACCATGTCCCCACATCCTACAGTATTGACTACAGTACAGTAACTCTCCTAGGCAGCAATTATAAGGCACATGACAAAAGGACAGACTCATGGAAGACAGCTGCCTTGCCCCATGGCATGCAAATGGGAACTGGAAGTATGGGTAGCCCTCAAATTCAATGATCCAGCTGATGATAACCTTCCCCCCCCCATATCTGTTTTTTGAGACAGGGTCTCACTCATAGCACAGGTGCCCTGAATTCACTAAGTGTAGCCTCTTGGGAGCTATGAACCACCACGAGGTAACCTAAGTTGCCCTTACCTTCCAAGCCTGTTCTGGTAAAGCGATAGTTCCTGATGAGGGCATCCTGAGACCTGAACATTCCCTGCCTTTGAGGGGATTTGTTATGCAAAACAGCAAGAAGGTTCCTCTCAACTGTCTTCACTGTCACCCACCACTGAGCTGCCTCATTGGAAGAGACAGAGGCTTGGAGGCAGAGGTAAAACACTTGTCAGGAGAGGTAGAAGAGTACAGCCCTGGAGGACCTGGAGGAGGGGCTGCTGTAAGAGAGCCTGAAGGTCATTCAGAGGCTGGTGTAAGGCGCAGGGCTGCACTTTTCCCAGCCCAGCCAGCCACAGGGAAGCTGTCAGGCACATCTCTTACTAGGCATAAACAGTTCCATGGCTCTTCTCAATTCTCACAGTTCTGCTTGCCAAGGAGTAAGCATCTGTTTAGAGGAGAGCCCCCGTTTGCCAACTGTTCATAACACTGTAAACACACTATTGAGATGTTACTTCATTTAACTCACAACAAATATGTTGCAAAATAATGTTAAGAGATTCTCTCTGTAGTGAGCTACACCCAAGAATATCACAAAATACTACATGTGGTACTCAACAATAACCTAAGAACATACTTTTGCTTCACATGAGAAGAGAGTTCAAAAAAGCCCCAAATGAGTAAATTAGCTCAGAAGTAAAACAGGAAAATATCTACTCCCTACAATATGGCAGACCGGTACTTAGAACAGCTCTCTCTCACTGAAAATAGCAAATGAGGACGGTAAAGCAAAATCAAAGCACACCAGGGCCAAAAAATCAGCGCAAGCAAGAAGGCAGAGCAAGCAGGGCATGGAGCAGGCTCCTCCTCAGAGACACTGGGCTATGCGATCACTCCAGACAGGCAGGACAGCAGCCAAGGGCCCAAAGCCTTCCATGTAAAAACAGACTCGGGTAGAAGCCTAGCACTGGTTCTGAGTCAGGGGTCCACAAACTTCACGTATTTGTGAGGTACACGGGGGTGTACTCCGTACTCCAGCATACATGTGGAGGTCAGAGAACAACTTGTGGTAGTCAGCCCTCTCCTTCCACTATGTACATTTCACAGACCAAACTGCATAGTCGGGCTTCGCAGCCAAATCAAGCAATTTCATTGTCCAAGTTATCAGAGAGACTTCATTCTGGGGATAGTTTCAGGTGGTCCGAGACAGCTGATGCCCAGAGCACCTTGCAGAGAGAGACACGCAAACAAGCGGGTCCTGGCTGTGCAAGCCTGTAATCCAAGTCTCAGCATCAGCAGGAGGAGCAGAGTAAACTCAAGGCCTGCCTGAACTACGTGAGACTTCAAAAACCAGAGCCCGCCGGGCGGTGGTGGCGCAGCCTTTAATCCCAGCACTTGGGAGGCAGAGGCAGGCGGATTTCTGAGTTCAAGGTCAGCCTGGTCTACAGAGTGAGTTCCAGGACAGCCAGGGCTACACAGAGAAACCCTGTTTCGAAAAACCAAAAAAATAAAAAAATAAAAATAAAAATAAAAAAACCCAGAGCCCAAACCAAGCCACACCAAGAAACCATCTTCAGAGAAACTAATCTAGACATACTGGAGAGAAGGCTCAGCAGGTAACAGCATTTGCTGCTCTAGCGAAGGACCTAAATTCGCTTCCTAAAACCCATGTAGGGTGGCTTACAAACCTGTAACTTGAGCTCCAGGGGATCAGATGTCCTCTTCTGGCCCCTGTGGGTCCCCACATACATGTGCTCACATACACACAGAGAGACTCACACACACACACGGACATAAATAAAAAATAAGTCTAAAAAAATTTTCATGGCTATCAACTCAGTAAACCAATCCAAATCAATCATTACATCAGAGAATGTAAAAAGAAATATGGTACTATATTTCTTTGAAGAAGAAATAGACATAGCCAGAAAAATACCCTGGTTTGTATAGGTCTCAAGACTCACAGGTTGAAATGCTAGCCTCTGAGATTAGGAAGAATTTTAGGAGGTGAGTGATATATTAACCTCTCTTCCTAGGATTGAAATGTTCTATCCTGCAGGAAGCTCCTTAAGCAGGAAGGTAAACAACTCAAAACAACTTCAGGAAGTCCCTGAAACTGACCAGACTCACTATACCCAGTCCTAAAAAAGTAAGCAATAAAAGCTGAGTCCCTCTCAGGTGAAGTGAGGCTGAGCTACAAAGACTCTGAGATGAGCAGAGCTGCCAAGAAGACTGTTACAAGCTGAGAAGTCTCTAAGACCACACCAGCCGCCTGAAAGAAGCAAGAACCAGCCAAGCTGCTGGAAGTTTAGGCCAAAGGAGGCCCCTGGAAAGGACACTCCAACATGTTGAGCTGCCTGCAGACCAAGCAGTGTCCAGACATTGGTCTGTCATGCGTTCGCTATCTGGGGTGAGTAGAGTTGTGTCTCCCCAGGGAAAGTTTTGTCACACAACAGTAATCAGAGCCTCGTGAACGGAGCAGGTACTTCTACAAATGTGGGCCCAAGCCTGGCCTCACCCCATGTAGCTTGTGGACTGGACCTTTCTGAAGACGTTATTTGTGTCTGTCCTGGAGCTCCTCGTCATCCCAGGAACCAAGTCCTAAGGACAGGGTAAGCCTGGAACTCAGGATGCGAAGCTTACCTCATCACTGTTGAGCTTCTTTGCTTTGAGCAATCTTTGAGCTTTGTCTTCTTCCGAGCCCTCATCGCTGTCTGAGGAGTAGATTCTGGCCCGTTCCTCTGAAAACAAAGGGATTACATGGACTCATTTTTGAAGATCTATTCATTCTTGGATTTTCCCTCCAATAAACCTTCAGTTTTCTCTGTACTTTTTCCACAGAGAAACAAAATAATTTTTTTTGTCCCATTCTTCTGTGTTGTGTACATGTGCACATGTATGTAGAGAAATCAGGAATCAGCCTCAGCCTATCTTCCACCTTATTTAGTGAGGCAGGGTCTTCCTGCCAACCCTAGAGCTCACCATTACAGCTAGTCTTGCCAGCCAGCTCACTCAGGATTTCCTGTCTCTGCCTTCCAAAGCTTAATTACAGGTAACCCCAGATCACACCACCTAGCATTCACACAGGTTCTGGGGATCTGAGCCCTAGTCCTCATGCTTGCATGGCAAGTGTAGCTGAGCCTCCTCAGGCTCAGTTTAACTTTTCTTTTGTTTTAAGTATGTTAAAATGAACCAGGCCTAGTGTTTCCAAATAGAATGCCTTCCAGCTCCCTCGATCTTTGCTAGGTGAGTACTGTTCTATGCTGGGAACCACTGATTTGTCTACCTGGTTTAAATCTTTGATAAACTGAATATGAGATGCCCTAATCCTTGAATGCATCTCTAATATTTTGCATGAAAAATGTTACAGGCAAGATTTTTGTGATAAATTAGCATTGGCAACATAAAGAAAGCCATTGTACTAGGTTCTCAAAATAGGTAGTAAGGATAACAGTCATCAGAAAAAATACAGCCCTGCAGATAACAGTCAGGTAAGGAAACTTGGTGTTGGCAACCTTATCACTCAGGCCAGAGTTTTATACCAGTGCCACACAGCACAAAGCATCAGAGACTCATTTCTCATTTCACAGACAAGGCAAATGGCATTCAGAAATGATAAGTAACTGCTCGAAGCTGACGAGGTGAGAAAAGCAGCTTTAGGACTGCAGGCATCATGCACGGAGCGCACTCGTCACTCCCCACCCCACCGTCAGGCACATCAGTAGCTGACTTATTCAGACGACATACGAGAAGGTCACAGAGGTGTAGAGACCTTCCAAGGTCACTGTTGAAAGGTAGCAGAGGCTAAAGAAATGGCTCAGTGGTAAAAAGCACTGACTGCTCTTCTAGAGGCCCTGAGTTCAATTCCCAGCAACCACATGGTGGCTCACAACCATCTGTAATGGGATCCGATGTCCTCTTCTGGTGTGTATGAGGACAGCTACAGTGTATTCATACACATAAAATAAATAAATATTACAAAAAAAAAAAAAAAAAAAAGGTGGCAGCACTGGCTGGGCATGGTGATGCATGCCTGTAATGTCACACTCAGGACGCTGAGGCAGAGGGAGTTCAGGAATCCAGTCCATCTTCTGAGTCTGCTTTTCTTTCTTTTTTGAAAAAATACATTATTGACTTTATTTAATGTGTGGGTGTCTTGTTTGCATGCATGTCTCTGCATCATGTATGTGCCTAGTGCCTGCAGAGGCCACAAGAGGGCATCATATCTTCTGGACTAGAATTACAACCATGAGCCTCATCAGTAAGAGGGAATACATCAGAGCACAGCTGAGAGATCAAACAAGCTGTCTCATGTGTGCCTGGATTCAGCGTGTGCTAAACAAATGCCAAGCACTATGAAATAAACCCTGCAAGGAAGACCCTGCAAAGCTGACAGGCAGAAGAAAGCACCATGTGTTCTCAATTGTTGGATTTCTTTATAACTGTCAGCTTAGCTTAGTAAGCAAGTTTAGGCCTAGAACAGATCAGCACTTGAGAAACTGCGGCAGGAGGATTGCTGAAAGTTTGAGGACAAATGGACTAGAATGAGACCCTTCCTCCAAACAAAAACTGTCAACCTTTCAAATTGGAAACCAGAAGGTCCAGGGGTAAACTGGTCTGGGGCCTGACACACGCATGTGCCCGCAACCCCAGTGCCCAGGACATGGGCAGCAGGGGCTGTGCAAGTAAGGACTCCAACAACAAAACAGCTGGAAGGGAGCCATGGAAGGGAGCCACCCTCCAGGATGGCCTCAAACAACTACATGATGACACTACACCGAGACCTGGCAGGAGACAGTAACACCGACTCTTTTTTTTTTTTTCGTTTTTCGAGACAAGGTTTCTCTGTGTAGCCCTGGCTGCCCTGGAACTCACTCTGTAGACCAGGCTGGCCTCGAACTCAGAAATCCGCCTGCCTCTGCCTCCCAAGTGCTGGAACTAAAGGCCTGCGCACCACTGTCCCTGCCGACACCGACTCTTCAAGTTGTCCAGTGTCTGGCAGTCAGCACACGGGCAGGTGAATACACATGACGAGGCTTTACACCACACTCACCTCGGATGCCCCCTTTGTAGCGGTTTTTAATGGCAGCCAGGCTGACGGACTCCTCGCCTTCCTCCTCCTCATCATAGCGATCAGGCTCCAGGTAGCTGGCGCTCAGCCCCCGCTGGTGCTGCTTCTCTCTCATCCGGCGCTGCTGCGACTCCCTCCTGATAGAGGCCCTCAGGCGTTCTTCTTCTTTCTACAAGAAAGTAAATAAGCCATCTGCTGAGGTTTGATAGTGACCCCAATTCCATGCGATGGAAGCTAAATCCCAATTAGCTAATTTATTGGGTTAAGTGGTAAATTAATAGACTGACGGGCTGTCATGGGACTGACCAGCACAGAAGTGAGCCTGCTGTCTTTCACTCTGCACCGCCATGGATGGTTTCCACCATGATGGAACACAGGAAGGCCTTTCATCAGCTGCTGCTTCCCTTACTCTTGGACGTTCTTAGTCATGAAACCTTTTTTCTTTTCAATTAATTGTATCTTATTTATTTTGATTGTTGGGGGTAGGTCGGCTTATGGGCACTGGCTTTAGCCTTCTACCATGTAAGTGCTGGAGATTAAACTTGGGTTGTTAGGCTTACATGGATAAACTTTATACCTTGCTTTTTCGAGAAGGTCTGAGCAGACAGCAGCCTGGCCCAGAACTCACATTCCAAGAATGACTGAGGGTCTAGGTTTAATCCTCAGCACCAAAAAACAAAACTCCCACAGCTACTCTGTGGGACCCTGCTCTAGGCCTGCTGCACCCTCTCCTCGGCCTGTTGACTGAGTCCTGACGTCATAAGCTAGTGTGGATGATTTAGTGGGCATTGTTATGTGAAAACTCACCTATTTCAGTGACTAGTTTTGTGGAAGCCTCCAGCCCTGCTGGGGGACGACCCAAGAGCTTGCATCTATTTTATCAGCATCCACACATCTCTCCACTGATAGAAGCTTAGGAAAGTAACCTAGCTCGTGCCATTGGAGGAGGGAAGGGAAGCCCAACCAGAGATGATGAACAGACGAGCAGGCGGTCTGGGCAATCTGTTCTTAATACACAAGACTGTTCCAGGATAGAACCTCGGCAACACACCTTAATCATCTCTGTGCGCTGGCACTCAGGGTCACGGCCAGCCATCGGCAAGATTCTAATCTTCTGTGTCTTTGAACATCTATCTGCAAGTGACAGAGTCATCTTCCTGTGTGTGGCACTGTCTGTAGAGTGAGGCCTGCGAGAAATGAACAAAAACGTCCCACTGTTTCTCATGGGTATCTGTGAGCCAGTCATACCGACATCACACATCACAAAAACACAAAGCCAGCAACTAGACAACAATTTAGAGGCCAGACCTGTAAACTGCATATTCTACCTGGAGGACGGGACTTTCCCTCCTCTAGCTCAGTGGCTCCCAACCTGTCGGCTGTGACCCCTTTAGAGGTCTAATGACACGATCACAGAAGTCGCATGACCCTGGTACAGGGTCACACATCAGACGTCCTGCATATCACACATTCACATTACAATTCATCACAGCAGCAAAATTACAGATAATAATTTTATGGTCGGGGGTTGGCTGGCGGTCACCACACCATAAGGAACTGGGAAGGTTGAAAAGCACTGCTCTAGCTCAAAGAGACAGGAAAAATGAAAAAGAGAAAGCTGAAGCCAACCGGGCATGCCTTTGATCCCAGCACTTGAGAGGCAGTGCCTCATAAATGTCTGAGTTCATAGCCAGCCTGGTCTACGAAGTGAGTTCCAGGACAGCCAGGGCTACACAGAGAAACTGTCTCAGAAAAGAGAAAGGTGTGGGGTGGGGTGAAGCCTGTTGTACAGCGCAACCCCAGAGGCAGCAAACAGCCAGGCTTGAGCAGCCAGCGTTAGTGCCCACCATGTGCCCGCACATCACCCTGCACCTCCCTTGTCACAGCTACCCACTGAGACAATCTCACAAAATGAGAGTTGTCCAAGGTCACGAGTAGAAACAGTGTAATCATTACAATTCTGAAATTGTAATTCAGTGTTCCCTGCAGAGCACTGTCACCCAGGAAAGGGGTCTGCTTATCCCCAGGGAAGGATGACTACAAGTGCCCAGGGTGTTCTGATCTGCCTGGGGGACACATTCCCACAGAGGCCTGCCCCAACAGCACTAGGTGATGCGATAGTCCTGGTATTCACATCCCCCAACTCAGCGCCTTTCCTCTGACCCTGGCACACACAAGCCCTAATTATCAGTTTGTTTCCAAGTCAATTTTACTGAAAACAAAAGGATACATTTGACCAGCACAGACAAGCACTTTAGGATTCCCGGCAGGCAGCTCTGAGAAAGCAGCCTCAGCAGACCCTGACTAAAGCCTCTGAGCCTCCAGAACTAACCTCTGGGCTGAGCTACAGAGCTCCACTGGGGAAAAGTAGAGGGGAGGGAGGACATGGAGGACCGGCTTCAAAAACCAAGCAAGATTCCTAAGGGCACTTACCTGAAGGTGAGCTTCGTTTTAAAGACCGCCTGCCCCTGCAGCCCAGTACCTTGTCTGATGAAAAGATGGTTGTGGTCGCCCTGCAGTGGGGCTTTGTACACATCAAACACTTCGTTCCCTAAGTGCAGGGACATGCTGGAGAGAAAAAGGACCTCACATATTAAATCGAAGGCTTTTACTCTACAGCTTTAATTACTGAAAATGTGAATCAACAGTTTCCCTCTTTACACAGAATGAAGAAAATCACCATGCTGGGAAGAATGACCTGACAGAAGTCACCCTGCTCCGGGGTGCCTCAGGCCCAGCCCCACTATGTCCCCAGTGAAGAATACTTTTCCTCACATTCTGAGTAGTAGTCATGGGGCTGAGGAGAGTTTAAGATTCTAAACTTACATTATGTTAGTTTATTGTCTCCCACCTGCCCCCTAGCACAGCTGGAGCCATTTTGCTCCACCCCACCAGCTATTTCATACTGTTGCTGTACTATGCCTGCCAGTCAGTGACACAGAGAAATAACGTGGCTCAGAGCAGGGTCATCCTAACCACATACCCTGTTGTGTTCTGTATGTTATGAGGTTTGTTAATCTTAAGAAGAAATCCCACAACTATAATCTTCATGTAGGACCCATCAAATTAGAGGTCAACATGTCTAAATGGCTTGAGTCAGGGCTGACCACCAGGCAACACTTCCAGCACCTGAGTATGAGCTCACTGTGGGTTTTACGGGTTTAGCTTTCATGTCTGATGTTAAAAATATGTTTGGGGTTGTAGCCTCAGTGAGCAAATTCTGAGCTATGGCCCTGATCGGTCAGTTTTAGAGTGTGCCTTCAATAAACCACCCCTATCTGAGACTGGTGTTGTGTGGTTTGTGGAGTGACTCCTGGACCCCAACACCAACACGCTCCAAGGATCATTTCTCTCTGGTTTTCTGTGCAGTCACAGGGAACAACTGATGGGGACACTCTAACAAGAGTGGTCCCCAAGTAAGGCCCAGGCCCAGAACCTTCCCTGCCCTGTTTCAGGTGTTCAACGCCAGGCATTTCGCACTCACCTTCCATCTGACCACTTGACTATCCGAGCATTGCTTTCTTTAATCTCATTTCCTTCTTCATCCCTGCGGATCCGCCAGCGTATTGTGTTTTCTACCTGGTTTAAAATACAAAGCCTTAGAAAGCAGGCCTGGGGGTTCCCCTGGAGAGACGCACAGCCGGAGAATAAGTGCCTGTGGTGATGGAACGGAGCAGTGAGATCCTCTTGGGGTGGTTAACAACAGGAGGAGATAGTGACCAAATGAACCGTGGTTCTGTGAGTATTTTCATCGGAGCTTACAGCCAGAGCATTTGAACACACACAAAGCCTGCACATGCCGGGGAAATCACAAACACAAGAAAAGCTCTGAGGAAAAAAAAAAAAGTTGAAAAGAGTGGTGGCGGCACATGCCTTTAATCTCGGCACTTGGGAGGCAGAGGCAGGCGGATTTCTGAGTTCGAGGCCAGCCTGGTCTACAGAGTGAGTTCCAGGACAGCCAGGGCTATACAGAGAAACCCTGTCTCGAAAGACCAAAAAAAAAAAAAAAAAAAAAAAAAAAAAAGAGAGACTGGACTGTGGTAAGGTCTGTGGTGTATTAATGGTTGGTATGGGAGGCCAGATCATCCTGGGCAGGTGAGCAGCAGTTTATAAAAAGCATGCTCTCACCAATCCTGGACTACCGTGAAGATGGTGTGACTCCATTCATGATTTGCTTTAAGGATGGCTGCTGCTTACCATCCATACAACACCAGGACTTAAGACAAATGGGACTAATGTCATCTTCAGCTTTTATTTTGACTGTGATTTATTTGGAGTGGAGGCATTGGGGTGTTTTTTTGTTTGTTTGTTTTGTTTTGTTTTTAAGAGAAAAACATGTCATGTGGGTTGTCTAAAAATAAAATGCATTTAAATTTAAAAAAAAAAAAAAAAAAAAAAGAGAAAGCATGCTTAACAAGCCCTGAGGAGAAAGCCTGTAAGCAGCATTCCTCTATGGCTCCTGCTTCAGTTCCCACTTCCAGATTCCTGCCCTGATTTCCTTTCAGTGATGGACTGTGATAGGAAAGTGTAAGATGAAATAAACCCTTTCCTCCCCAACTTGCTTTTGGGCATGCTGTTTTATTATAGCAATAGAAACCCTAAGTAAGACAAATAGCTACATATAAATATATAAACACATATATAGGTATTGTCTTAGTTACTTTTATATTGCTGTGATAAAACACCATGACCAAAGCAAATATGAAAGAATTTATTTTGAGGTTCACAGATTCGAAGAGTTAAGTGTCCATGCCCACCATGGCAGGGAACTTGGCAGCAGGCAGGCAGGCATGGCACAGGAGCAGTAGCTGAGATCTCACGACAAGCACAAGGCACAGGAAGCTTACTGGGAATGGTGTGGCTTTTGAAATCTCAACGCCCACTCTCAGCAACATAGCTCCTCTAACAAGACCACACCTCCTAATCCTTTCCAAACAGTTCCACCAACTAAGGACCAAGTATTTAACTAGATAAGCTCCTGGTGATCATTCTCATTCAAACCAGCACACGTATTATCAACTACGAAGACAGTTTAAAAGATGTCTTTGAGAACACACAATGAGGTCTCAATCTACAGAAACGAAGCACATGGAAATAGTCTAAAGACACAGAACCTCACAGAGCCACACAGCTCGACCCTGGTTCATTAATGAACGAACAATCCCACCAACTGCTCACTTTGTCTCAACCGTCACTCAAGAAACAAAGCATCTAGGGGTATTTTCAATTGCAGCCCGAGAGTCTGAGGAGAGCTAGCTATACTAAACTCTGACAATTTGCACTTGAAAGAACTTGAGGTTTTGGAGCAAAACAGTGATGCCTAAATTGTGATTCTACACTGGAACATATGGTGGCTATACTGCTATTCACTGCTGCACCATGACAGAAAACAGAAAAGTGCCAAAATGACTAAGTTAAAAGGAGCAAAGAACTACCACATTAATTTATATAAATGATGGAAAGAATGAAAAGCAGAAAAATTATGTCAGAGGCATTAAAATGGCCATGAAAAATTAATAGCACTAACTCTAAATCAATATTCCAAGCACATTCCAAGGAAAAATATTAATAGATGAGCTGGCAGTGCAGAGATAGTCCAAACCATCCATCAGTCTAAACCTACCTGTTGGATGATCTTGAACAATTTACTGGCACTTTTCATCCCCTTTCTCACTTGCTCCACGTTTCCACAGTGGTCACAGAACAGCTCTAGACAACTGTGCCCTTAGACAGGGACCATCTTACCCGTGTTACCTGGGCACTTATGAAGCTGTCGTATGTGAAGAAGACAGGACGACGGAAAATGAAGACGCTCAACCCTTAGTAGGCATGTAGCAAATGCCTGTAATCCCAGCATTCAAGAGTTGCAGGAGGTAAGATCATGTGTTCAAGGTCATAGTAAATCCCTGCCTCAAGTTAAACACCAACAATAACCAACCAAAACCCAAGTGTAAACTGCAAGGCAAGGGCCTAGGTTCAATCCCCAGCCAGCATGTAAGGCACCAAAGATGCACCTCCAGGAAGAGTCTAAGCGGAGGCTCAGAGTTCAATCCCCAGCTCCACAAGGATTCTGAGAAGACAATGGCTCACACTCGGTTGTTAGAACAAGAAACACAAAAACCATCTTCAAAGCTCAAGTCCTGGAGACTTGGTGTCTACCAGATTGACTCTGTGAAAAGGAAAGCAAAGTCTGCGCGGTACCTTCAGTTTCAACCTGGTTCTCCCTTCCTCATCCAGCATCTCCTCGTCTTCAAATTCATCCTCATAATACTGAGGATCAAAAGGCCTGTAAAATATTTTTAAAATAAGCTATTAATTAATATTTCATAAAGAATCCTGCCATAATATAGTTATTATAAGCCATATATCAAATATATTTTGAAGTTCAACTTGAAAGAAGTATTCAAAATATACTAAAATTTAAAACTTTGATGCTGTTATATATTACTTGAAATAATGTACAAACAAGGCTGCTAAACATTCCAAACAGCTGGGTGTGGTGGCACACGCGTTTAATGCCAGTACTTGGGAGGCAGAGGCAGGCAGACTGGGAGTTAGCCTGGTCTACATACTGAGTTCTACTTCAGCTGGGGTTATATAATGAGACAATGTCTAAAAGAAAAAAATTCTCAATTTTTCATATTATATAAGTCTTCCAAAGAAAAGATCATATATGCTCCTACATCATTTTCCTCGCGGAGGAAACGTGTCAGTGACCCAGGTGTCTGAGTGTTACCTTAGGAACCTCCATCAGCTCGGCCTAACTACAGTGTGACTCTCACAGCGTCCCTCTGCAGTGCTGCTGGGCTGTAGGAGTTACTAAGCGTCTTGGAGACTTGGTGTCTCCTCATCCCTAAGACAGTGTCAAACTCCTAACAACAGCCACAACCAGGAGGCTCACTCATGCTTCTCCGGTATGGGATGCCTGATTTATTTTTTCAGACATATAAATGAAGCTTCCATTTTTCTGTTAGTCGACTCAAGGAAAGTAAGCAAAACATATTCCTTATACCCTTATCTCTCTTACTTTTTGTTTTATCTTGGTTTTATTTTTATTTTGTTTTATTTGACACAGGGTTTCTCTATGTTACAGCCTTGGCTGTCCTAGAACTCACTATGTAGACCAGGCTGGCCTCAAATTCAGAGATCTGCATGCTCTACCTCCCAAGTCCTGAGATTAAAGGCATGCACCATCATGACCAGCTAATACTTCTAGCCACATATTTCTAGCCAACACCCAGAAGACATCTTAATGTCCTTACCTGGGCTCTACGCTGAGGAAGTTGGGCAGTTTAACAAAATATAAGTCATTGCCCAAGTCCGTGTTCACTTTGGGGATCTCCACTTCTATTCTGGTCTCAGGTATCGGCTCCTCCTCCTGCTGATCCTGAGGCAAGCCATTTTCATCCTAGTGTAAGAAAATGCAAGGTTAGAGCTGTGGGGACAGAGGATGGCCAGTTCAAGCTCCACATTTCATTTCTCAAGGGAGCAAGAAACATTGTTTAGTTTTTATTTTGCTCTTTGTTTCATTTGAAACAGGACCTAACTCTGTCATCCAGGGTGGCCTAAAACTCACTACCTAGCCCACACTGGCCTCAAAGTCACAGAGATCCTCCTGCCTCCGCCTTCGCAGTACTGGGAGTCCAGCAAGAACCATATTTAGATACTATGTTGGGACTAAGGCACCCTCAGTCCTCCGCACTAGTCATCTACCTCCAAGCATCTCAGGAGAAGCACGCAGAGTCCAGCTGCCACAGCACCCAGCTTCCGTGATCACTTGTCTCCCAGAGTGTCCCTGACTAATGTTCAATCAGCCAGTGCTTATGCAGCCACTCTAATGGCATCACAGAAGGCTATCCACATATGGTGAATCTGAGGCCAGCCTGGGCTACATAGCAAGACCCTGATTGTAAAAGTAAACTTAAAAACTAAAAGGAATGAAGGAAAGACTATTAACAAGCACACATTTCCTTGCATGAATAAGAACAACAGTTAGGTATAAGGGTCTCAAGTCCTGGTGCTCACGGTCTCCACCCGAGGCCGGGCACCTCAGGGCAGCAGCACTCCCTTCTCCTCCTTGGAACCAAATGCTTCCTACAGAATCAAGAAAGTTATCTACTCGTTATAGTTTCATACTATAATTTAGTTAATGACTTCCTCTTCTTAGAGAGAGATATCCTTCCCCTCTGAGACTTTCTCACTTGAATATAAGCCAGCTCACACTACTTTCACTCACCACAGGCTGTCCTGGAGTAGGGGGCTTATCTTCTCCATCACTGCCTGAAGATATGTCATCTGCACCTCCGAACAGATCCATGATTCCATTATTATCTTCAGTGCAGAGGGAAAAACACAGAGTGTTAACATCTGGTCTTCATTTTAACCTTCCCAATATGTCTGGGCCAGCTCCAGGAAACGGTATAAACCCAAGTCTCAAGCATATGTGGGGAGAAAAGGGCACTGTGGCACATGTGTGGACAGACAGGCACTGCGGCATGTGTGTGGAAAGGAGGCACTGTGGTACATGTGTGGAGAGGAGGGCACTGTGGCACATGTGTGGAGAGGCTTGCATACTGCACAGGAAGTTCTTCTTTCCCCCTCTATCTCTACATCCTTCCATTTTCTCCTACTGTCCAAAGCCAGTTGTTTCTCCCAAGCTAGCTCCTCAAATTTGAACTAACAGTCTATGGCTACCTACCTATCTAGCCAGGTCCCATTCTCACAGGCAGAGCAGCACTGAAACACCCATCAAAACAATAATGTGTGTGAGCTAGCACAGCAGGGTGAGCCAGCACAGCAAGGAAACAGGAAGACAGAAGAGTCGTCACAGAGCCACCGGTCTAAACAAGCCAGAATTACTGGTAATCACATAGTCTAGGGTAAAACTATGAGACTAGTCAGAGAGACATGGCAAAGGACACAACCACTAGACAGCTACAAAAAAGTGACCAGAGCACTGAAAGTTCTTTGTGTGATTTCCTGTTTAGGAAGTGACCACACCTATCCCCTCCTCATAGTCCCCTCTTAGCTCACGTCAACAGCCAGCTACTGGACATGTATGTGGTTCACTTGTCTCATAGTCTGCTTGCCCTCGCAACCAGCTGGCAAGCTGAACGAGAGGCTTAGAGCGGTCGCGGTGTACAGCAAAGCCTCAGGAAACATCGGTGAACAATGGACACAACTACCTAATTCTCACCGCCTTGTAAGAGGGTCTGCATCACCCCAGTTTACACCTTAGAAAAAGAGTCTAGTAAAAAAAAATCTGGGGGGCTAGAGAGACGGCTCAGTGGTTAAGAGCACTGACTATTCTTCTAGAGGTCTTGAGTTCAATTCCCAGCAATCACATGGTGGCTCACAACCATCTGTAATGGAAACTTATGCTCTCTTCTGGTGTGTCTGAAGACAGCTACAGTGTACTCACATACATGATATAAATAATTCTTTTTAAAAAATTTCTAAAAAAAAAATAGCCAGGCGGTGGTGGCACACACCTTTAATCCCAGCACTTGGGAGGCAGAGGCAGGGGATTTCTGAATTTGAGGCCAGCCTGGTCTACAGAGTGAGTTCCAGGACAGCCCGGGCTACACAGAGAAACCCTGTCTCGAAAAACCAAAAAAAAAAAAAGAAAGAAAGAAAGAAAGAAATCTCCCAACCAAACCGATCAGGTCATCTGATTCCAAAGTCCAGAATTGATTTCTCTATAGTTGATCCTCTAAATATCTGCTTTAGTTATAGCATTCCTTAAGCTAATTTATGTACGCTTTGGAGTATCCCTAATTACCATTCAGCAGAGTGACAGCTGCACAGGGCCAAACATCTATCACGATCACGTCTGCTGTAACGTTCACACTAACATCTTCACTGCAGGGTCACCTGACCTTTGCAAAGGCATCTGAGATGACCATGTGAAGCTCCACCTTTCCAACAACCTTAACGCCATGCTCATCTGAATGACTTCTTCATGGAGCCCGCAGTCAAAGAGCACTCCTCTGATGTTACACTGATCGACGGGAACAAGGGCAGTCAGTCCAGGGTCACCCTTACTCAGGCTGAAGCACACTGTCAGCTCCAAACCGTCCCGAGGCTCAGCCCCATTGATACATTCACTCAAACTGTAACCAAGAAGCGGGTTCCTAACAGCATGAGCTGCACAGAGCACACCGAGCACAGACACACAGTCTCCTGTGAGTCATGCAGTCTCAAGGCCTGGCAGGGCTCTACAGTTAAAAGCACAGAGCTATGAACCAGCAGACCTGCATACGAAGTAAAAGGGCTACCTTTGGGCACCTCGGTGTCGCTTTCTGCCTCCGAATCAGATGGAATCGCATTCTTGCGCTTCATTCGTAAAACTTCATCTTCACTGTCACTGCCTCTTGCAGATTCTAAAAGAGCAGAGTTGGAAGGTGTATATAATCACATCCAAGCTTTACAGGGAAACTGTGCACTATTTATGCCAGGTGCAGCAATGAATAGGAAAGAACAATTTGATACAGGTAACAATTTGGATCAGTCTACCATGAGTTATACTAAGTCAAAAAAGAAAACCTAACCTGGCAAAGCCAGTGCCTGTCATCCTAGACCTAATGAGGCTGAGGCACAAGGAGGCAAGAGCGTAGTGATGGACCAGGTCAGTATGTGATGAGGTAGGCCAGGGCTGTGGCTGTAAAATAGGTCTTATAACATGCTGCCCTGTATCGTGATAGTGGTAGCCGCATAAATCTATAAACATGTAACACAAACTGCACACAAAAAAAAAGGGTGGAGGTGAATATGAAGGAATAGAAGAAAACAAAAAATGAAAAACAGGATAATAAAGACGGGAATAAAAGAGACTAGAGAGATGGCCCAGTGGTTAAAAGTACTGGCAATTTTTCCAAAGGACCTGGGTTCAATTCCCAGCAATGACATGGTGACTCACAATTGGCTGCAACTCCTGCTCCAGGGGACCCAACACCCCCTTCTGGCCTCCATGGGCACTGCATGCACATGGTACACAGACATGTACTCAGGGAAAACACTCATATGAAAAAAAAAATCTTTAAAAAGAAATAAGAATGGACTATGGCTGCACCCCGACATCTGTACTGAGCCACCCAGGTTCCCATGAATGTTTTACCTGACTTCTGGTCCTGCTCCTCCTCATCGTCTGAATGCCTTCGGTCTTCATCTGAGACTTGTGGCCTTTCATCGTCCGAGTTTTGCATTTTCTCCTCATCGGACACCTGTGGCCGGTCCTCATCATCCGAATTCTGCTTCTCCTCGTCATTATCAGAAGCTACTGGGTGCTCATCATCAGAATTCCCCTTCTCCTCCTCAGACAGCTGTCGTCTGTCATCATCAGAAAGCTGGGCCCGGTCCTCATCATCTGTGTTCTGCATTCTCTCCTCGTCATCGTCAGAGTTCTGGAGCTTATCTTCATCAGACCCTTGCTCCCGCTCCTCATCATCCGAGTTCTGCAGCTTTTCATCGTCTGACTGGTCACTTTTATCCTCTCCGTCCCATTTCTCATCGTCTGACTGTGCTTTTTCAGAACCTTCTGCCTCTGAGTGATGGCTCCCTTCGTCCGATCTGTGGCCCTCATCATCATCATCATTGTGGGCTTCAGAGCCACTCTGCTGATCCACGTCAGAGGGCTCATTATCCTCGTGGTCAGATCGCTCCGAAGCTTCCGACCTATTGTCTGAGCGTTCAGAGTGATGGTCGCTGCCACTGTGATGAGAGGCTCCCTCCTCCTCACTGTCATCTCCAAACAGTTCCTTGTTACTGGGCTGTCCAGAATCACCTCTGTCATCTTCATCACTTTCGCTGCCAGACGCATTGCTGCCAGAGGCACCGTTGTCCTGGTCAGAGTCTGAGTCAGACCCAGAATCAGAATCTGTGGGATCACGTAAACACAAGGAAACGTCAGTGGAGGAAGGAACTCTACAAGTCCATCTCAATTTGGTAAAAGACAATCAAGAACTGGCAAAACTGTTGAAGCCAACTTTCTCACTGTTCCAGAGACAAAGAAGTTTCAAGAACCAGAAAGTTCAGTTAAGAAAAATTAGCAGACTCACAGCAAGCAAGCACAGTAGCCCACACCTATAATCTTAGCAACCCAGGAGGCTGAAGCAAAAGGACCAACCCAAATTTGAGGCCACCCTAGGCTACACAGTTAGCCCCAGGCCATCTTAGGCTACAATGTGAAACCTTGTTTCAAAAAGTTGAAAGAAAGAAAGAAAGAAGAAAGAAAGAAAGAAAGAAAGAAAGAAAGAAGACAGAAAGAAAGAAACCTTCATGTTTCACCTCATCCAGCCCCCCTCCACTGCCTAGTTCTCAGATATGAAATAAAACAGCAGCCCTACATTCTGGTACAGGGAGCACTACTTGGTTCAGAGTAACTGTCGCTGCCACTGTGAGGAGGAGAGGCCCTTCTACAGTTCCTTGTCCTGAATCGCCTTTTTCATCTTTATCACTTTTCTGACCAGCAGGTAGTAGTCCCTGCACCAGAGATGCAGCAGGAAGAGAGATGGAGCAGAGCCTAGAGCCAAAGCAGAGGGGAAAACTGTACAAGGTAGCACTGTACAAGGCACCACCGGAGCACCGCATGTGCATCATGGAGCTCTGGAAGAACGTAGTGAGTTTTAGTTTTGTTTACAAACCCAGTTATGTTATATGAGTATCTTCTTGTTTTAATCCCAGGTATGGACTATGAGGCTGCTCCAGTTTGCCTGTGGCCATTAACTATGACTCTCTCCTGCTCTAGTAGGGGTGTGATTTTTGCCAGCTGCAGATAGTTTAATTCTGCGGCCTCTGTAGAGGATATAAACACAGAGCCCCAAGACAGCTGTGGCTCCTGGCTGCTGTTGCGATTTGTTAAGTAATCGTGAGCAAAGAGACAAAAAGAAGTTGTAGATATCCTGACGACAGAGACTGCATTGCCCCCAAGAAACACAAGTAGCCTATAAAGATCTGCACCCCGTTTCCCTTTTTTTCTAACCATCTTTCTCTCCTACCTAGTGCTGGTGGTGGAAGGGATCAGAGTGGAAAAGAGTTGGAAGAGAGGTAGAGGTATAAGAACAAATAGTAAAACAAATATGTCAACAGTAATAGCTAAAGAAATAATGACCCAAGTCTAATGAATCTACACATCCAAGAACTGAATTAATGCAACATTGTAAACACTTAAGGAATTCACTACTAAACATATCAAGTTGCCAAAACCTTGAAAACAAACAAACAAACAAAAAAGAATTGCCTCATACAAGGGACCCTCTATAAAGATGACAGCTGGCTTTTCATCAGAAACTACAAAAACAAAAACAGGCATCCAAATGTGCAAAGGGAAAGACTGTCCAACAAGAATGCTTTCTCTTTTTTGTAGTACTGACAACAGGACCTGGCAGGACTAGTCAGGAGCATGGACCCAAGCCATGACTCAGCCGAACAGTTTTATATCTTGCAACTATACTTCAAAGAAATTTTAATAATTTAAAGGGCTTTAGGAATCATAGAAAATATTTTCAGATGAATGAATGAAAGTGAAAACATTACACCAAAAAGAAAGCAGTTTTACTCAAAAGAAAATCCTACATTAAAAGGAAACATTTTCCCTGTTCTGAAAGGTATCTGTACTCCCCCTGAACACCTATGCTCTGGTGCCATTCCCTTCCACATCCTGCCTTTTTGTGTTTATAACCTCTGTGTAAATAAGTAAATTACGATGTGATTTAAATAACTAAGTAAAAAAAAAGCGAAGCTGGCCAAGCACTTTTGACCACAGAAGTACTATGATTCCAAGATGCCAGATATTGAGCTATTTATACTGCTAGAGTTTGATTTTGTCTGGATTTGATTGTAATTGTGTCCTTTTTACACTCTTGTAAATTAAAGAAGTATACAACTTATTTATTCTGACATGTTAATAAACTCTCTTCGCCACTAAAAAAATAAATAAATAAATAAATAAAATAAAAATAAATAAATAAAATTAAAATAAATAAATAAATAAATAAAGGAAACATCTCAGTCAATGACCTACCTTAACATCTTAAGAGCTCAGAAAAAGAAAATAAAGCCCAAGCCAGGAAGTGGTGGGAACAACTTTTAATCCCAGGAGGCAGAGGCAGGCAGATTTCTGAGTTCAAGGCCAGCCTGGTCTACAAAGTAAGTTTCAGGACAGCCAGGGCTACATAGAGAAACCCTGTCTCAAAAAACAAAGAAGGAGGGAAGGAAGGAAGGAAGGAAGGAAGGAAGGAAGGAAGGAAGGAAGGAAGGAAGGAAAAAAAAAAAAAAAAAAGCAAGGAAGCCCAAAATAGCAGCAGCAAGGGAACAGAAAAGAAAATGGAAAAACAGTAGATAATCAATAAAACTAGTAGCTAGCCAGGCAGTGGTGGCGCACACCTTTAATCCCAGCACTTGGGAGGCAGAGGCACGCGGATTTCTGAGTTCGAGGCCAGCCTGGTCTACAGAGTGAGTTCCAGGACAGCCAGGGCTATACAGAGAAACCCTGTCTCGAAAAACCAAAAAAAAAAAAAAAAAAACACCCAAAACACCAAAAATAAAACAAAACAAAAAAAACTAGTAGGTTTTTTTTCCTCCATCAAATAAGTTCTTATAGTCTCAGTTGGCCTACCTGCAACTGGTATGTACACCAAGCCTCAAACTTGTGCCAATCCTTCTACGTCTTGTCTTTTGAGAATTAGGGTTACAGAGATGCAACATCATGCCACGCTAACAGCTCATTCTTTAAAATCATTAACAGAATCAGACCTTCAGGTGGACTATCCAAGGAAAAAAAAGCAAGGCTCAAATTACTAAAGTCAGAAATGCAAGTGGGGATGCCATTATAGACTTTACAGAGACAACAATTATGAACCATAAATAATGCTAGAAACCTAGAAATATTCCTTCTGAGGTCAAGAACAATATCTACTTTTGCAAGTCCCATTCAACATCATAAAGAGAGTACTAGCCGGAGCAAAGTAAATAACTAGGGAAGAGAAAGAAACAGTACAACAGTCTCTAATCACCAAGGCATGGTTTCACATGTAGAAAACCCTAAAGGAATCACAAAAATTATTATCAGCATCAGGACAGCACCAAGTCACAAGATCAACGTATACCAGAAATAAAAAATATGAAGTAACTACTAGCTGAAAGTGGAAGTCCACATACGTAACACCAGCACTCACTGAGGTAGGGGAATCAGGAATATAAAGCCAACAAAGGCAACATACACAGCAGATCCTGTAGAAGAAAAAGGGGAAAAGGAAGGGGGGAGGGGAGGCAGGCAGGCAGGCAGGTCTACCAAGCTGTACCCTGTCACATCAATAGCAACTTCAATACCAAGTGTAATTGTCAAGGACAGCACACCAGACCTGGAAGTAAATCTTAGAGCGTCCACTAACTCAATGGTAAAATGGAAGAAAACTGCCATGACCTTAAAAGAAATTTTAAAAAGGAAGGGAGGGGGAAAAAGGCTTAGAACTGCAATCATCTGTACACTCCACTTCCCTATGCTATGGGTTGCTATGAGAAAGCACTACAGGTACAACCCACTAAACGATGCTTTTCAACTGTGGACCCAAAAAGCACTAAGCATTGATGTAAGCTGGGGAGGGGAACCTGTCGTCTTATGATTACATCCCCAACACCTAGCGAGGTAGATAGGAAATGACAGGGATCCTTGTTTACTGAATGAATGGAAAACATGGGAAGGTGTACACAGAACTGTGCCTCGAAGACGTGAAGAATAAAGTAAGAAAAACACACTAGCAAAAGTTGTGGGACAGGAATTAGTGTACTGCTTATATACTGGAATATTATCATATTCCAAGCTTATCCTGAGTAGAACCGTCACAGGGGAGTTCAGTTCTCTGTACTTTTACCTAGTGCTCCCTTCACACTGGAGTAATTACAAACAAACGAGTTGGCGACAATTGGGGAGAGGGGAAAGGAAAATGACTGTTAATTTGTGCCTGAAGGGCTGCAAGAATTCTGAAGTTCATCTCGGATCTTTCCTCGTTCTTCTTCTATTCATATCTCAAATTCAGATACTCCTAGACCTATGCCAGAAATGCCCCATGAACCATCATTCATTCATTCATCACCAAATCCTCTGTCACTCCTCTCCAAACACCCCACAAGCTTCCCCATTCTTACATCACAGACAAGGAAACTGGCTTTCTGCACCGGTTCTCCGAGGGCGCTCATTCATCTCCAGTGCGTAGTCCTTCTGTGTAGCTCCAACCTGATCCCTCCCAAATGCATCTACAGTCTCCCATCAACTTGTTCTTTCACACGGGGCGTTATCACGCCCGAAGGGCAGTTGAACAGGTCTCCACTTATTCACTGCCACCCCTTCAATCGGTCAGGAGTACACGGAGGGGCGCGGGCCACACGTCCTCCCTTTTGCTCCCCCACGAACCCAGGCCGGTCCTTGACCCTCTAGGCGCAGATTCCCCGCTCGTCTCCCGGGAGAGGCTGGCACCGCCGGGCATGCAGGGGGCGCTGGGCGAGAGCGTGGGGGCACCACGTTGCCAGGCGCCGCGCCTCCGGCCGGAAAGCAACCCAACGACCCATGCGCCCATCCGCGGAGCTCCCCGCCCGCCGCACCTTTGCGCTCGGCGTCGCTCTCAGCTTCGCTCCCGAAAAGATCCTCCATGTCCGCCATAGCAACTTGGTCCGCGGCCTTGGCCTGATCGGCTCGAGCCTGCTTTACGGCCTCAGCCGTCCAAACACGACGTGTCGTAAAGAGCCGCACAAAGACCTACTTTGCTTCTGTGACCTAGTTTTTGCCTGCCCTCGGCGGGCTCCGCCCCCAGAGTGTCTGCGCTCGCCTACTAGACCTTTAGCCTGCTAGCCCGCCTTTCGGAGCTTGGGATGCGGGGCAGACCTGTCAGCTGCGGCCAGATTTCTTAAAAATAGTTGAGGGCAGGTGTGGTCGCTCTGCACTGGCTAGGTAAATCTCTGTGAATACCAGGCCAGGTTCGTCTACATAGCGAGATCCAGCCAGCGATGGCTACATACACAGACCCTGTGGCAAAAGAAGAAAAATAAGTCATTGAGAGCTCTAGCCTGGAGTGGTGGTGCAGGCCTGTAATCCAACACTCTAGAGGCAAAGGGTCAGAAACCCAAATTCATCCTCAACTGCATAGCAACTTCAAGCAGCGTGGAATCCTTGAGATTCCCACCCTTAAAAAAAAAAAAAAAAAAAAAAAAAGACCTGGTGAGATAGCTTGTTGGTAAATGACTTGCCCTTCAAGACTAAAGATCTGGTTTCCGAAAACCCAGCATCTACTTAAGCCCAGGCATGGCTTCCGGCATCTGTAATCCCAGTTCTCAGGTTCAATAAAGAAAGGACCCTGTCTTAAAATACAAATGCTGGATGGTGGTGTCTAGGCCTGCCTGGTCCTCATAGCGAGTTCCAGGACAGCCAGGCTATACATAGAGGACTCTGTCAAAAAAAAAAAAAAAAAAAAAAGGAAGAAGAAGAAAACAAAAAATTAAGGTACTGTGTGCTGGGGTAGGGTGGGGTTAAGAGCAATCCAGGAATACACTCGAAATCGGCCTTTGCTTTGACCTCTAGGCACATGGGAAGTAGCTCAATACGGAGCTTGCCTATTTTGAGTGAGTTCAAATTCAATCTGCACTGGGGAAAAATAAAAGATTTAGGACTAATAACATGGGAGGCTGAGGCAGGAAGAGAACTGAGAATTTGAGGCCGGCTTGGGCCACAAAGACAGCCTGGATTACCAAGAAGGATGAAGCTTTAAGTAGTTTTAGGTTAGTTTCTAACAGTATTTGCTAACTTCTGATCTCTAATTATTACTATTAAAATACACTTATTTTTAATTTTATTTTTTTTAATGTACACGGGTGCTTTACTTTGCATATATATATCTGTGTACCACATGCATACCTGGTACCTGAAGATGTCAGAAAGAGGCATCAATCACATCGCCTGGGGCTGGAGTTAGAAACAGTTATTAGCTGCCACTTGAGTGCTATGAATCGAACCTGGGTCCTCTGGACAAGCAACCAGTGCAACCCAGCCAGTGTCCATAAGGGAGCCATCTCTCCAAGTCTCCATTTCTAAGCTTTTTTGCTTTTAGAATTATAGATAAGAGATTGTGGATCAACAACCCTACAAGAAAGATGGGTGTGGTTCGCAATGTGTGGGTTGCAACTTCCTTGACAAATCTTTCTCTCCAAAAATATTTATATTATGAGCCACAATAGTAGTTGTGAAGTAGCAACAAAAATAATTTTATGGTTGGGGGTCAGCACATATAAAGGAACTGTATTAAAGGTGGCAATATTAGGGAGGTTGAAATCCACTGCTAGAAGACATATTCTACTATATTACTGTTTTTATGTGTGAAAAATGGGAAGAAATAGAGAAGCTAAGCAACTCTTTATGACATAGCCAATATGATCTGCTGGCCATAATGTAAATAATCACTTAAAATTCATCAGCGGTGTTTAACTTCTGTTAGGGGTGTGGGATTTGTCATATTGTCAGAAATAAGGCTGATCTCAGACTCAGGGTCCTCTGAGTGCTGGGACCATAAGCATTTAACATTTAATTATTTTATTTTATGGACAGGATCTCATGTAGCCCAGACTGACTTCAAATTCTCTTTGTGGCTGAAGCTACCTATTGAACTTCTAAGATTCTCCTACCTCTTTAAGTGCAAAACTGGATCAGATGTCACTTCACCTGGTTTGGTATTTGACTTTTTAAAACATAACAAATATCCATAATTGTAGTAAGTAATACATCCTGGGGAAATTTTAATCTGAATTAAATAAAGCAAGAGGAGAAAGGAAAGGAGGGAACGGAGGGAGAAAGAGAGAACAGTTGTGTGTGAAGTATGCTGGGCTTCTCAAGAGAGCGGATGGTAAGAAATAAGTCAGCTGGGTACCTTTAATCCAAACACTTGGGAGGCAGAGGCAGGCCGATCTCTGAGTTCAAGGCCATCTTGGTCTGTGGAGTGGGTTTCAAGATAGCTGGGGCTACACAGAAAGACAGTATCAAAAAACAAAACAGCCGGGCGGTGGTGGCGCATGCCTTTAATCCCAGCACTTGGGAGGCAGAGATAGGTGGATTTCTGAGTTCGAGGCCAGCCTGGTCTACAGAGTGAGTTCCAGGACAGCCAAGGCTAAACAGAGAAACCCTGTCTTGAAAAACCAAAAAAAAAAAAAAGAAAAGAAAAAAAATTAAAAATTAAAAGAAATTTGTATAAGATATGTGGTTAAGGAAGAAAATTTTGAATACCATACATACATGTAAAGCTACCATTAAAACTCTGAGCTGAGCACAGTGGCACATGCCTTTGATCCCAGCACTTGGCAAACAGAGGCAAGTGGATGTCTGTGAGTTCAAGGACAGCCCCATGTACAGCTCAAGTTACAAGACAGGATCGCATATTGAGACCCCGTTTCAAGAAAGCAAAAAAGGAAACAAAACCTAAACCTCTGTTATAGCACGAAATTGACCACTTGTCTGTAGGAGAGCCCATCAGTAGAAGTTGGAAATGGTAGTTATTTCCTGAGAAAGACACCTAAGGACCATAGGATAGGAAGGGGAGAAATGCCATCATTCATTAACTTTTTAAAAAAGATTCATTATTTTTATGTAACACACACACACACACACACACACATACACGTGCCTGCTTGTCTCTACATGTACCGCCAGCAGAAGCCAGAAGAGGGCATCAGATCCCCTGGCACTGGAGTTGTGAACCACTTAAAATGGATGCTAGGACCCAACCTCAAATCCTTAGTATAGTAGGAGCTCAAAACTGCTGAGCCATCTCTCTTACTCCACTACTGCCTTTTTATGTGTGTGTGTGTGTGTGTGTGTGTGTGTGTGTGTGTGTGTGCCTTCTTGGTTTTGTATAAAGTAGCCTCTAAAATTAAAGTCAAATTTAGAAATACTAAAAAGTTACCAAATGCCAGTGGTGCTTAATTAGCTCTTGGTGCAAAGATTTTCTTTTGTTCTGTTTTCCTACAATGGGAATATGTTAGACTAAGCAAGAACATTTTTCTTTTTATCTAGTAGGACAGACTGTGTTGTGTTTTTCCTACTAACTTGGCATGCTGGTTAGGTTTTGTTTATCAACTTGACATAAGCTAGAGTCATCTGGAAAGAGACACGGTCAAGTAGAAATATGCATCTGTCAGAATGGCCTGTAGGTAAGTCTGTGGGGGGCATTTTCTCGATTAACGATTGGATTGATGTGGGAGGGCCCGGTGCACTATGGGTGGTACCACCCCTGAGCAGGTAGTTCTGGGTCATATACCAAGCCTGGGAGCAGCACTCCTCCATGGTTCTGCTTCAGTTCCTGCCTTGAGTTTCTGCCCTTCAAAATGGAATGTAAACTGTAAGGTGAAATGAGCTCTTTCCTTCCCAAATTGCTTCTAGTCAATTTTTTTTTGTCACAACGATGGAAAGTAAACTGACATTTGGTGTGGAGGATTCTAACAATTATTTTTATAATTGTAGCAGAAATGCATAATATAAACTGGAAATCACATTAGTAGCCTTCTCTCTCTTTCTCTGTGTGCGTGCGCGAGCACGGTGTGTGTGTGTGTGTGTGTGTGTGTGTGTGTATGTATACATACTTGGCACTATAAAACTTATTTGGATGTGAAACTAGCTTCCATATGGAAGAGTTTTCTGGGTATTTAGAAACAGACAGAAAATACACTTCCCAAAATTAAGTTTAAGCTTTTTTTTTTTTTCCCAAAATAATGACAACTATTCTGTCCTTTAACCTTCATTTTTTCCCATTGCCATGTATCAACGGGGTTTTTAGGAAATTCGATTGTCAACTTCAAAGCCCTGGTAAATTCCCTATGTGAACGAAGAGTTTAGACAACGAAAGATGAATGTGAAAAATGCTTGGGTACACTTCCTATGAAAATGTGTATTTATGTGGAGAAAAGAGAACAAAAACAAACAAACAAACGAACCAACCATACCAAACAGAAGAACGTTATTAAATCAGAAAGCATTTCTTAGCAGAGAAATAAAGGTGGACCTTTTCTTGGTTGGGAGCTTTCCCCACCACCGCAAAGGGGCTTGGGAGAAGGCTGGATTTAGTTACTTCCTGCCTGTTGAGGGTTACCAGAGAGCTATGTCCTGGAAAGACCTCGGCCAGCAGGCAGGATGAGGTCAGCTGCTGCACAAGCAAGGGGAGGGGACTTAGAAGAGAGGAACCCGCGGAGGAGGCGGGGCCTGACGGGAGGAGAGTGACAGCTGTAAGGATACCAAGGAAACCCAGTACCCGGAAGGAGAGACCAGAGGACAATAGAGATGGTGAAAGGAGACGAAAGAACAATCTTTAAAGTGCCTAATGAAATCTTGTTGTTAGGGAGGGCAGGGGGAGGACGAGGAGACTAGAGAGATTGCTCAGTAGTTAAGAGAAGCACGCTCTCTCTGTCTTTCTCCCCCCACCCCCCCCCCCCTCTCTCTCTCTCTCTCTGTGTGTGTGTGTGTGTGTGTGTGTGTGTGTGTGTGTGTGTTTTTTGTGCACCCCTCTGTGGGCTCTGTAGATTAGGCTGGTCTTGAACTCTGGTGGCGCACACCTTTAATCTCAGCACTCAGGAGGCAGAGGCAGGTAGATCTCTGAGTTCAAGGCTAGCCTGTCTACAAAACAAGCTCCAGGACAGCCAGGGCTAAACAGAGAAACTCTGTTTCACTCCCGTCCCAAAATGGTATAGACACAAAAGTGGGAGAACACTTCCCAACTTCTAAAACATGGAGGAGAACGTTTAAAGTCGGGGAAATCTACTCCCCTGCAGTGTACTGCTTTTGGGTGGTTGGAAGGAGTCAGGGTTTCTGTATGTAGCCTTAGTTGTCTTGGAACTCGCTCTGTAGACCAGGCTTGCCTTAAACTCAGAGAGATTCGTCCTGAGTGTCAGCATTTCTTTTAGGCTCCGCCCAACAGTTATTAGCAACATCCTGGTAGGAGCTGGCTTGCTAGGAAAGGACTGTTTGGCCTCTCCCTCTCTCCTCTGTCACCTCGCTCCCCACCCCCACTTTCTCCCCATGTGTTCTTGGCCAGAACTTACCTTCTTTCTCCCTTCTCTTTCTGTCCTTCTCTGTCCCCTTTCTTTCTCTGCCTCTACCCCTTCCCCACAGCCTTTTCCTTTGTCCCAAATAAACTTCATTTTATACTAGACCTGTCATATGACTGATATCGCGGGGAGAAGCCTCAGCATGGGCCCGCTAAGGCACCCCACCCCATCATGCAGCCGCATCACAAAACATATCTGACCTGGTGAGCATGATTTTTTTTTTTTTAAAGGCAGTTTCATGTAGCCCAGGCATGCCCCTCTCCGGCTCCTGAGACAGTTCTCTCACTCAGGCGGTGAGGGAGGCAGATTTCTGAGTTAAACGGGCTGGCCTGCTCTACAGAGTTCCAGGACAGCCAGGGCTACACATAGAAACCCTGACTCTAAATAAATAAATAAATAAAAAATAACTTGGCCCAAAGACAAAACTGAAACATTCTCCTTATAGTGACACTACCCAGATTAAATCTGTCTGGTGTATTTCCTTATTTAACTGGTTATTTTAGAATCCTGCATAACACAGAGATGCCGTCTCAGCAGAGGGTGGGAACTGGTGTGCTGCTTAGCTGGCTTGTATATTTCCTCTCTCACGGCATCACTATGAGGACACTGGCTTCAGGCCTCAATTACAAAAGCTTTGAAGGCTTAACAGTAATGTGGCAGAAGGCCACAAGAGGGTGATAGTCTGTTTTGTGTGTTTTTCTGGTGGGTTTTGTTTTGTTTTAAGATGCCTCTCATTATATAGCCCTGGCTAACCTGGAACTCATAATCCTCCAGCCTCAACTTCCAAAAACACCTGGCTGTTGACTCAGTTTTAAATAATGCTACAGTTTTAGAAAAATGATTTTTCTTGGGCACCATAAAATGGGACACTTCCCCTAAAGAGTCCACTAAAGGTTTTGTTCCCTTGACTAATTTATTTCCTTACTTACCAGGAAATGACAGTTGGGGATAGTCCCTTACCTTTAGTGGGTGTGACATTTTAAGTTAACTATGATTCATACTGATGTGTAGGTAAAGTCTCAGCTTTCAAATTCGGGAACATAGAGTTTGTCTTGCTGCTGCATTGTGTGAGTACTGAGGCTCAGACCAGGGCCTGGACAGAGGACGGTTCCTTTCCCGAACAGGCTACATCTGCATACACTGTTATCTACTACTTATGGAGGAATAGATTTAATCTCAGGCTTAAAATGGCAAGAAAAACTAAGCAAAGGAAAATAGAATACAGATGATGCCACCAAAACCATAAATCTTTTGGCAACTATGTTATTCAATTACAAGGTTTTTTCTAGACAGAAGTCTTTAGACACACCACAAGAGGGCATCAGACCCCATTACAGATGATTGTGAGTCACCATGTGGTTGCTGGGAATTGAACTCAGGACCTCTGGAAGAGCAGCCAATGCTCTTATCCACTGAACTACCTCTCCAGCCCCCAAAGCAAGTAATTTTTTTTCACTTTTTTACATTTTACTTACATGTATATCACCACACACCTGCAGCACTTAAGGAGTCCCGCCCTTAGAAATTAATTTTGAGGAAATAAATGGACAAAATGCTTAAAGAGTTTCTCTCTCTTCTTTTTCTCTCTTTTCTCTTATTTTTTTTTTTTTTTTTTTTTTTGGTTTTTTGTTTTTGTTTTGTTTTTGTGTTTGGTTTTTTTTTTTTTCAGACAGGGTTTCTCTGTGTAGCTCTGGTTTTCCTGGAACTCACTCTGTAGACCAGGCTGGCCTCAAACTCAGAAATCCCTGCCTCTGCCTCCCAAGTGCTGGGATTATCCTCCTTTTTTAAATGTTTTTTAAAGAAGGTTTATTTTACTTATTGTATACAGTGGTCTGCCTGCATGTAGTTGGACCAGAAGAGGCACCAGGCCTCATGATAGTGGTTTGAGCCATTGGTTGCTGGGAACTGACTCATGATCTTGAAAAGACAGCATTGCATTAACCCTTTAGCATTGTCCAGCCCAACTTTCTCCTTTTTGTTTTTGTTTTGTGTTGTTGGCTGATTAGTGGTGCGGTTTTTTTTTTTTTGAGGCAGGGTTTTGTGAGCCCTGGTGTCTGGAACTGACTCAGGACCTGTCGAATAGAGCAGTCCAGTGCTATTAAATGCCTGTGTCAGCACCACCTGGCCAGAAAATTTATAACCAGAAATTCAAACAAACAAAAATACAATGGAAAATTAGTCAAGCAAATTATAACTTAAGAAGGGCTACTTTGGCCAGGCAGTGGTGGCACATGCTTTAATCCCAGCACTTGGGAGATAGAGGCAGGGGATTTCTGAGTTTGAGGCCAGCCTGTCTACAGAGTGAGTTCCAGAACAGCTAGGACTACACAGAGAAACCCTGTCTCAAAAAGCAAAAAACAAACAAACAAAACAAAGAAGGGTTACTTCGTATCTCAGTAGTATGTTTGAGGCTCTGGATTTGGTCCCCAGTACCACAAACACACACATACCACAAATAATACTTATACTTATGCACGTACACATCACATACCACACACACACCTCACATATGTACTAAAATGCCTTGTACTAATTTTTAAAAATTGTTTACATTTTATTCATTTTTTGTGTTTATGTACATGTGCACACAAATTTGTCACAGTGCACATGTGGGGATGAGAGGGCACCTGCTGGGAGTCATATTCTACCATGTACATTCCAGAGAGGCAGCTCAGCTCACTGAGCTTGGGCATCGAGTACTTACCGGTAGGCTGAGCCTCTCGGCAGCCTTCTATTTCATCTTGGGAAGTATATGTGTAAATCCACATGTACACATGAGAACGTCTGAAACGAAACGGGGCAAAATATACTGTGTGGTTATAGTTAAGTGACAGAGATTCTGGGTGGTTTGAGTTTTTTGTTTTAATTTTTGCTATTTTTGATACATCTTTTTCTGCCTCTCAGAGGTAAAGGGGGGATTCACTTTTATTGACATGGTCCAAGATTTTGAAATAGTAGAGAAAAATCTTTCCTGTCTATGACTCCATTAACTACTGCTGTACCCTATTCTAATTTGTATTTATTTTTACTGATGAACTTTTATTTTTCTTCAAATAAGGAATCCCTCTGTAAGCCAGGCTGGCCTTGAACTCCTATAAACCTCCTGCCTCAGCCTCTGAGTGCTGGGATAATAGATGTGAACCACCACATGGTACTTTTAGTTAATTTTGCCATGCTGTGGATTGAACCCAGTGCCATACACATGTCACATAATAACCCTGAGCTATGCCCTCAGGCCCTGAGTCTAGCTTTTAATTAATTCTTTTTTCTAATTATGTGCGTATATGTATGTGCCAGAGAGTATATATGTATGTGAGTGCAGTGCCCACAGAATCCAGAAGAGGGCGTCCAATTCCATAGAGCCCGAGTTCCAGGTGGTTTGTAAGTTGCCTGATGTGGGTTCTAGGAACTGAATTAAGGTCTTCTGCAAGAGCAGTAAATGCTCTTAAAGCCTCAGCCATCTCTCCCCACCTTCCCTATGTTTATTCAGATTATTGTTTAAAAAAACAAAACAAAAACCTCTCCCTTTCTCTTCCTCTTCCCCAACCTAGTCCCCCCACCCCATTCTCTTCTCTCAGCACAGGCCATTATGTGGTTAGAAAGGGTGATTTTTCTTCTTCTTCTTTTTTTTTTTTTTTTTTTTTTTTTTTTTTGGTTTTTCGAGACAGTTTCTCTGTGTAGCCCTGGCTGTCCTGGAACTCACTCTGTAGACCAGGCTGGCCTCGAACTCAGAAAATCCTCCTGCCTCTGCCTCCCAAGTGCTGGGATTAAAGGTGTGCGCCACCAACGCCCGGCAAGGGTGATTTTTCTAAAACATGTGATCAGAATGTGATTAGGGAAATCTTGTGTGTGTATGTGTTGCCAAAAGATGAATGTGTGTGCACCGTGCTTTCGTTCCTGTAACAATTACCTGAACATATCACTGTGTGTGCGTAGGGGGTGGGTGGGGAGGATAGCCTGAAGAATATACTTTGAATTGTCAGAAGAGCTTTTCTCTGGGAATATGAGATTACAGAAACATCTTATGTTGCAATTGTTATGTTTCTGAAATGTTTTAGGAGACAGTTTGTGGGGCAAGGTGGTATACACCTTTGACCCCAGCCATCCATGAGATGAGGGGAGGGCAGGAGAATTCCAACTTTCAAGCCAGCCTGGGTGACATGGCAAGACTGTGTCTCAAAGTAAAAGAGGCCAGCAGCATAGCTCAGTGGCTGAAGACTGGCCTAGCATTCATGAGGCCCTAGCTTGGATCCATAGCACTAGACAAAAGGAATCAAGGCCACTAGTACAATGCAGAAAGAATTGAAATGGAGGAGGGGGGTGTTTCAGGAAAGACAATGCATTCTGAAGTCTTCTTTGTTCTGGAGTCTCCCAACAAGGTCTGCTTGTTCATTCAAGGCCCCACTCCACCCAACCCCAGAACCCCAGGCCCCTCTGGGTTCTTCCTTCTTGATTGCCCCAGCCAGTCCCAACTTTGGCTCTTATCTTTGTGTTTTATCACACACTGGGTAAGAGCATTATTAAAACTTCAGGAGAGGCTATCTGGTTTGCTTTGTGTTTGTTAAACATTCCAGGACCACTATAGACGATTCCTTAGAGCTTGTTAAATTAGTTGGAAATCCAGCATCTAAGGAAATTGAAAAGAACATGAAAAGTTATTTTCTTAGAGAAAACATATTGCAAAGGATAAGATGGGATTTTAAAAATACATAGGCTCAAAAAGGAAAGCAGCAAAGATAGAAACATTTCAGGAATAAGCTGCTGTTTTATTTGCTTGTGGCTGGCCACAGTTTAGTGGTTGAATTCAGCAGAAATGTGACCACTCACAGTGTGTACGCTGGAAGCTCAGTGTTCCTGGTGGAAAAAAAGCTTCAGCAGAGCTGCCTGCCCTCCAGCAGCGCTGAGGAGAACCTGGTCCTTGTGTTGGGCTCCTGATAAGGTCAGCACTGTCTGGCTTCTGGCCACATCAGTAGAATCGTTCTGTCTGAGGTCACATTGCCTTTGCTTCTTCAGGGTATCAAACCTCCCTCTGCCTCTATCCCCTAAGGGTATATGCCATTGTATCTATGGCTCACCTCAAAACTCTTGACTTAACCACTTATGCAGTGGTTTTCTTGCTATGTAGGTCACATTCACAGATCACGAGGGTAAGGGCCTTGGCACGAAGCCTTTCTCTGAATCGCAGGAAAGTCTTGCCTTGCTCTCCAGCCCCCTCTTTCTCTTCTATGTAAAGATTAAAATTCCTAAAACAGCTGATTCTAATAACTTCATGACTAGGTCAGCTGGGAAAAACAGACATTTAAAGCGGTGTGATTGGGGCATGAGAAAAATACCACAAGACTATATTCTCAGCTGTGGACCCAGCATGATCAGGAGCAGATGGCACAAGAGATGTGACACACTCAACGTCGAACTTGGTGAAGTCCCAATCTGCAGACTCATAGTACCCCATCACCCCAAGAGTGGCAGGGAGCGTTTGAGCATTAGAAGACACCATTGGGGAATAACCACTGGTGTTTATAACCTAGTGAGTCTTCTTGCTCTAAAGGTTAAAATGGAGAAAGTGTGTGCCAGAGAGGCCTACCAGGTTTTCCATAAAGCCCTGCTTTGCAACAGATTATGAGATTCCAGGCTAAGACCGCACAAAGGAAGCAGCTGCTCTCCTGCTGTCCTTATGTAATTCCTACCAGGAGTGAGGAATTGGGGCCATGTCTCTGCAGATGAAAATAGGATTTTATGCAATAAGAAAGTAACGAATAATATATATTCTGTGGGAAATGAAAATATGTCGATATTTCATAACTTTAAAGGCTAGAATGGAACACCTTTGGGCAAGATAAAAATGTGGACTTACATGGATTTTAAATCTGGATTTGCAGTGTGGTTGGGTGCTACATCCTGGGAGAGGAAGGCAAACATTTTAACTTTCTTGCCCTTTAGATGAGGAAAATAAGTATCTTTATCTTCTCTAAAGTAGAAAATTGAGCCGGCATTGGTGGCGCACGCCTTTAATCCCAGCACTTGAGAGGCAGAGGCAGGCAGGTGGATTTCTGAGTTCGAGCCAGCCTGGTCTACAGAGTGAGTTCCAGGACAGCCAGAGCTATACAGAGAAATTCTGTCTCGAAAAACCAAAAAAAAAAAAAGTGAAAAAAAAAAAAAAGAAAATTGAGGTCTTATGCTGGCTACAAAAATGGGCCAGTAAGAAATGTACAGACTGCCAAGTTGTTAGCCAAGTATGTTAGCACATGCCTTTAATCTCAGCTCTAAAGAGGCAGAGGCTAACCTATCTCTGTGAGTTCAAGGCCAGCCTGATCTACATAGTTCCAGGATAGCCTAGAAGTGAGACCCTGTCTCAGAGAAAGAAAAATATATAAACTTTTTGATGTTTCAATTCGTAGCGCTTTGAATAGATATGGCCCCCATAGACTCATGTGTTTGAATGCTTGGCACATAGAATGGCATTATTAGGATGTGTGCCTTATTGGAGGAAGTGTATTACTGTGGAGGTGGGCTTTGAGGTGTTATATAAATTCAAGCTATGCCCAGTGACACAGTGTCCTGCTGCTGCCTGAGGATCAAGATGCAGAACTCTCAGCTCCTTCTCCAGCACCATGTCTGCCTGCACACTGACATGTTCCTGCCATGCTGATAATGAACTGAACCTCTGAAGTAGTAAGCCGGCCCCAATTAAATGTTCTTCTTTTATAAGAGTTGCCTTGGTCATGGTGTCTCTTCACAACAGTGAAACCCTAAGATACAATGTAACAAACATGTCTACCTCTACTATGACAAGGCCTCCAGGGAGTTAGGCCATTAGAAGGACATAGTAATACCTGTCTCCAGGAAGGAGTTTATTGTTTCTTATGAGTGGTTATCTTATGGTTTCTATCATTGTAAAGAGACACCAGGACCTCAGCAACTCTTATAAATGAAAACATTTAACTGGGCTGACTTGCAGTCCAGGGGTTTAGTCCATTTTCTTTGTGGTGGGAAGCATGATGGCACACAGGAAGATATGGTGCTGGAGAGACAGCTGAGAGTTCTACATCTGTATCCATAAGCAACAGGAAAAGAATGTCTCACTGAGCATGGCTTGGGCACCTCAAAGCTTCCCCTTAGTGATACTCTTCTTCCAACAAAGCCACACCTACTCCAACAATGTCATACCTATGGATCAAGCATTCATACACATGAGTCTAAGGGGGACACTCCTATTCAAACGACAACTGTAACAATTTGAATATAAGACAGAAAAAGACATGACACAGATGCCAGGGTCCAGAGTTGGAAGACTGGCAAGGTCTTGGATATTGTGTAGGTTGCCTTTAAGATTGCCAGGGCTGTGATTTTTGGGGATCCAATGGGAAGACCAGCCTGAGAGAAGAATCTGAATGAAAAAGGTACAGATAGCTTGGGTGTGCACCAGGAAAAGTGGTCCTGGGCCTGTATTGTTTTAGGACATTTGAAATATCTGCCCCTGGTGGGGGTAGGGGTGGGGTGGGGATCTGGCAAAACTTTCTGGGCAGAGATGGCTCGGGAGGAAAATGAGCTTGCTACCAAGCCTAACTGATTTTGATCTTCAGACCCATATGGTAACAGAAGAAAACTAACTCCTGAACGTTATTCCTGACTCGCAACATAGTGCTATTGACAGACAATCACACACTACACAGACCACAACACAAAACACTACAACCACCACACACAGCTTAAAATAAATAAATAAATTAATTCTAAAATCTAAGACATTTAGAGGCAGTTGGGGTTTCAGGGAGAGGGTGCAGTAAGTGCTACACAAGCACAGGGACCTGAGTTTGAGCCCCAGAACAGATGGGTACAGGGTCATATGCACACAAATATAATCTAGAAAGATTAGCAAGCATTCTAGCAGGAAACAGGAGAGCAGAAAGGGGGTGGGGCTCAAAGTGTTTTTAAAGCAGCTGCCCATTCCCAAAATAGCACACCCCTATCTGTTATCCTGAGGCACTTGCTGACAGAAATGGTGAGGGGGGCTTAGGGGGTACACTGTTAGCTATTGCCCTGCATGAGCCACGGAGGTTCTGCTAGAAGAGGTGGTGGCACCATAAAGAGCGGGTGGAAGTGATGTGGTGGCCTGTGATTGTAATTGTGACACTTGGGAAACTGAGGAGGAACACTATAAGTTAGAGGCTAGCCGGGCTACATAGCAAGGCTCTGTCTCAAAAAGACAAAGACAAAAACTAAAAGAATGAGTTGGGCAGGCAGCTTTGGCTCCCTGGCCAATGTGAACTTAGCCAACGTGATAACAAATAGATATGGGCAAAAGCTACAATGGAGCTGAGTCTCAAGATAGTGTTTATTGCAAGTGAACCCGAGGAATGGAGGTGTGGCTCAGTTGGTAGGGTGCTTGCCTGGTATGCAGAGGTCCTGGGTTTGATCCCAGCACACATGAGCCAGGCATGGTGTACACTTGCAATGCCAGCAGGTCAAGAGGAAGGGACAAGAAGATCAGAAGTTTGATATCAGTTCTCAGCTATGTAGACAGTTGGAGGCCAACCTGAGACTTTCGTCTAAAATTAAAAAAAAAAAAAAAAAAAAAACCTTGAAAAGTGATTAACTGTGTGTCACCTCTTCCCCCCTTTCCTACACAAACCAAAGTATGTGCAGGGCTGTTGTGGTTTGGGTGTGTCTCCGATTTGTTGGAAGCTAGGTCCTCCATGAGGAGATGTTGGGGAGTATAACCTTTAAAAGCTAGAGTTCAGGGCACTTGTTAAATCATCAGAGGTGCTGCTGGTGGAAGGAATTAGGGAGTTTGTTTTCAGGAGAATGTGCTGCCTGGCTTCTCTCTGTGGGTTGTACCCCTGCCAAGATGCCTCTGGCTTGCTGTTAGGTAGCCAAGAAGTTCCTCACCAGAAACCATCAGATCTTGAAGACTGTCAGTCTTCAGAACTGTGAGTTGATTAAATACCCGTTTCTTTAAAGTGTCCAGCCTTGGTTCTTTTGTTATAGCCATAGAAAACAAACCGAGGCTGGAACAGAATGAAGTGGAGATTTCCCAGCTACGGTGGTGGGAAACTGGTCTGGAAAAGGGAGTGAAGTCACAAGGGATAAGAGGGATTCTGCATAGAAGTGGCTTTACTGGGATGGAGAGAGCATCCTCACAAGAAAGGGACACCAGTGGAGTAGTCTGAGATGGGAGAATAGAGTCCCTTTAGAGACCAGCCTGGTGTCAGGCTTTGGAAGTTAAGGGAAGTAAACACAAGGGTCAAGGAGGAGGCAAAGAAGAGATCCTGCACTGTGCATTGGTCAAGCCGCCTGAGGAGACCTAGGGCACTGATCTAAGCCAGACCCACACATCTGTCATTTCTCCTGAGTGTGGGTGAGGAGGAAGATCACACTGACCGGATTGGGGGGTGGGGGGAGGCACACGACAGACACGGACACAACAGTGCAAGACACAGGAGAAAGAACTGTGTCCTTCCGACTCTCAGCCATACATTCGACACTTCTGACACTCAGACTGGGATGCCTAAATTCAATTCTGACACATCTACCAGAAGAGACCAAACCCACAGATTGTAGGTGCAGTACCATAAGACTGTCCCCACTTCTCAGGCTGTGCGAAGGCTTGCTTCAGACTCAAGTTACAGATCTGAGTTCCCACAGACCTTCCTTAGGTTCGCTTAGTTGACCAGCGCAGCTCACATGCTCAGGTAAACACTTTACTGATGATGATCAGAGGTGCGGTTGACGGCTAGACAGGAGATGGGAGGAAGGCTGCAGGGATGCCGTGCTCTCTTAGTCTTTACCACGTCGGTCAGCTACCTGCTTGCTTGGAAGCTCTTTGGACCTCATCCTTCGAAGTTTAATAGAGGCTTCATTAAGAAACAGTATTGCTTACAGTGCTGGCCATTCATGACCAGAGAGCCACCTTCAGCGGCTCTTGACCCGTCTGATCACGTGGCTGGTTCCCCTGGCAACCAGCTCCATCTTGAGGCTTTCCAGGAACAGGCCAGAGTTGCCTTTTTACAACAGAGCCTATCTCTGGGAAATTCCAAGGTTTTTTGGGCCCTGGGTTAGATGTGCCAGTAACTCAGGAAATTACACAGGTCTAAAGATCTCTGAGTCAGGAACCAGGGTCAATGACCAACTGTTAAGAACAAAAGATTCTTCTAGCAGCCATGTTACTCAGGAAATTACAGAGGTTTATGGATCTCTCTGTAATGGCCAAATCTATATTTCACAATATCACAGGCTGTCAGGGGAGGTTGTTAACATGGGGAATAACTGATTAGACAAGTCATGGGGACCCAAGCTTCTCACCAGTAGAGATAGTCACTGCAGACACAGGAAACGAGAGGAGTGTATATGCTCAGGCTGGGATTAGAATTAGAGGTAAAAGTGATATCATTTTGAATGTCCCCAGATGAGCTAGAAATAACTCTAGCCTAAATAGGTACATTATTATTTATAAGTATGCACATGTACTTTGTGTATTCCCTAGCTAGGTGTGTTAATGGGCCCAAGGAACAGAAGAGTAAGTAACACATCTGAGGCCAGATCTTGGCTTCTAAGAGAATACTCCTTAGAAAATGGCTGATTGAAGGGCTGCAGCGTGGGAGATGCCAAGTTAAGCTTGGAGTGTCTTGCACAGTGAGCAAGAAAGTAGAAAAGAAATGATGTAGATCAGTTAAGAGGATAAGGAGGCCAAGATGCAGGAGCTACGACTGGCCAAAAGAGGAAACTGGAAAGTTAAGACAGTGACCCCTTTAATCCCATCCCAGCACTCAGAAGGCAGAGGCAGGTGGATCTCTTGTGAACTGAAGGCCAACCTGGTCTAGAGAGTCAATTCCAGAATAGCTGGAGCTACACAAAGAGACTCAGTCTCGACAAACAAGATAAAACAAAACCAAATGCTAGCCTGTGTCCATTTCTCCCAATTGTGATAGCCAGGCTCATTTTGCACCCAGCTGGACAGGAGAGAGATTAGCTGGTGAGGGTGGGTGCAAGCAGGATCTTGGTCGGTGGTGAGTGTGACAAAGAAAACCACACAGGCCCAGGAACAGCTTTGGGGAACTGGTTCATATTGGTTGGAACAAAGGCAATTTAAACCTTTGGTGGATGAGTACGGGGTGTCAAGGTGAGTGTACACCATTGGCTGTAGGAGGGACCAGGGTGCTGAAGATGCCTCATTTGCATGAGAAGGAATTCCAGGTGCTGCTGAATGTGATCTTAAACAAGGACAAGGTAGTTTAACCTGCCTACTGGCTACTTAACCTCCTCTAGTGAGACGAGGGTGCGGAGCACAGGACTGCATTCCCCAGGACATGCAAGTCTGGGGCAGGGGGCTATCCATCCAACTCCTGCTGATCTCAGAAGGAGATATCCAGGGTTTGGGACACGCCTTGACCCCACTCTTGCTCCAGGCCTGCTCCTCCTAGTCCCATAACCAAATAAATACCAACCAAATAAACAAAATAATGAAAGTGATGGATTATAAGCGACTGCATGAAATAGGAGTCCTTCAAGCAATGCAGATGCAAAGGAATGGATACATACACTGAAGTCTGATGAAGTGTAGGACATTCACATATCTTTACTCCTAATTACAAAGAGAAAAAATAATTTCACAGTGGGAAAGCCTGGCAGTCACCAGCTAACCAAGTGACCACAGTTACCCACATTTGTGATGGAACAAATTAGTGTCATGTGTCACCTGCTAGGGTGCAAAGAGAAGTGGCTTCTCTGATAGTTTGTTCAAAGGTACACAACCTGATTCTAATTATGATAAAACTCCAGCTTTTGTTTGCAGAGCATGGCACCTGAAGAGACCCAGGACACAACATGGAGGAGGTGTGGCAGGTGGTACACCAGTGGATTCTGTCACCACAGATCTGATCTCACAGCTTCTATGCTGCAAATAAGCCTAAATTAAATTAAATCCTACACAAAGAAGTGGCCTATAGTCTTGAAAACTGTTGGATCATGAAGGCCACGCATGGCGGTACACACCTGTGGCAGTAGAGGCAGAAGTCTAAGGCCAGCCTGGGGTGCTTCATATGTGAGTATTATATAATTCGGCATATGTAAATAGTATGTAAAGTTAAAAGGTGTTGAAGAAACTATTCAGTGTTGAGAAAGACTGGAGAGGCTAGTGAGACCCTCAGTGTATAATGTCACTCACGATGCTATCCCCAGAATCCACATAGAGGTGGAAGGAGAGAATGAATTCCATAACTCCACAAAAGTTTCCTCATGTATGCCATGGACACATACATGTACATGTTAATACTCATTAGAAAAAATCAGAAAACAAAACTCGACTAGAAAGTCGTGCCATGTAAACATTGATGTGGTTCTGGAAGGATCTTTTCACTATAAAGATAGGACAGGGGCTAGGAGGCCAGCTTAGTCAGTAAAGTGCTTGCCTTTTAAGCATGAGGATATGAATTCAATCCCCAGGTCCCATGTGGAAAAGTCAGGCATGGTGGTGTCCACTTGTAATCTCAGAGCTGGGAGGTGAAGATCCTGAGCCTTCCCCACGTGGAGAGTTCCAGAGCAATGAGAGACCCTGTCTTAGAATGAGACAATACCTAAAGTTACCTACTGACCTGCACATGCACACAACACACACACACACACACTTACACAAAGCCCTGCCCCCCACATGCAAGCACACACACTTCCACTTGAACATACAGGATACTGTTGAGACCTTTGACAACTTCAATAAAGTTTGGAGATCAGCTGCAAACGTGTTAAATTCCCAATTCAGATGGTTTTTCTGGAATGCTCTGAGCGTTTCATTAGCAAGAAAAACACATTACAGGGGTAGCAGGGCATCTTCAGAGCTTTGACTCTGCAGGAAGGAGCCTCTGAGTCAGAGGTTAGCATCCAGGATGTTTATTAGGGAGTGCCTTTGAAATTGACACCCGTGGAAGAGAGGCGAGGGAAGCAAGCTAGAGCTCGGAGGAAGGAAGCACAAGCTGTAAGACCAGCAGCCTTAATTGACCCATGAGGAGCTGTGAACTACAGTGCCACTCAGCACTGCCCTAAACTAGGTTGAAAGGGCTGGATTCATTTTTATTGTGTTGTGTGTGAGTGCGTGTGTGTGTGTGTGTGTATGTGTGTGTGTGGTGCGTGTGTGCAAGTTCACATGCTCATGTGTCATGTGTGCATGTGCATATGTAGGTTAGGGGACCTCAGGTTTGTCCCTCAGAAGTCATCTACCTTATTGTTTGGTTTTGTTTCTGTTTTTCTTTGGTTTTTCGAGACAGAGTTTCTTCTTGGAGTCCAGGCTAGCCTGGAACTTGCTCTGTAGGCCAGGCTGGCCTGAAAGTCATAGAGATCTGACTGCCTCTGCCTCCTGAGTGCTGGGATTAAAGGTGTGGGCCATCACCTCCCAGCAAAAGTTCTCAAGAGACTTTTTGGTTTGAGTTTTGTTTTTTTGTTGTTTCGAGACAGAGTTCTCTGTGTAGACCAGGCTGGCCTTGAGCTCAAAAATCCACCTGTTTCTGTCTCCCAGGGGCTGGGACTAAAGGCGTATGCCACCCACTCCCACCCCCTGGATACCTTAGTTTTTGAGATAGGGTATCTCACTGGCTTGGAAGTCACCAAGTACACTAGGATGGTGGGTCAGCATCTCATGAGATCATTCTGTCTCCACCATTATAAGCACATGCTGCCACACCCAAGCACACGCTGCTACACCCAGCCTTTTACATGGATTCTGAGGCTCAAACCCAGAAAGCAAGCTTGTTACCAACTGAGCCAGTTCCCTGGCCCAGGCCTGAATTTAGAACCATACTTTAATCAGCTATTGGATGTGAGGGGTCCTGAATATGAGGGTAATGTCCCCAATGAGACTGTTCCCCTTCTCTCTAGATACACAAGATGCACACAAAATGCCAGGCAACAGCTATTGTTAGCTATTCAAAGGGGCTTCTGCTGCATGACCTGATGGAATAAGTCCCACTTCAGGAACCAGGTCCCTTCGCCCTGCAGAATCAGAACAACAGGAGTAGATCTGGGACCCGGGAATGATAGCAGGTTTACCCCTATTTCCATAGTTTGCTTCTGAGGGCTGCATATTCTCCCTGCTGGAGACAGGGCATCATAGTAAAAGTTTTTTATTCTGTCCTTATGCAACCTGGAAAAAGGCATTCCATCTCTGCAGAGTAAAGCACCAGAGCGGATGCAGCCAATGAGCAATACAGACAGATCCCATATCAGGAATCCACCATCCTCTGGTCTGATGCAATGTTCTGTGAGATTCTAAGCTAATGGAATATCCCAGAACCCCCAGGTGATGACTGAGGGTTAAGACAATCAAAACACTCACCCAAACACTTGTCCATTCCTGTTAGAATGAATCACCCACCAAAGAAGGATTCCAAAGTATCCAGCTTGTGTTACCAGATGGTGTCTTAGGGGTGTGACAACACACAGGGAGTCTAGCACTGGTCTCTCACTCTCAAGTTGGACACTGGTAGAAGCAATAACTAGTTAAGCTCTGGTAAGAGCCTGTGCTACTGGGCTAAGAAGAGCCTTACTCTGCCACATGGTCACTTCACTCATGGGTCTGTTGTGCCAACAATGGTGTGGTTGGTGACAAAGGCTGACTCAACTGGCTGAGTCATTTTATTTCTACCATTTTGCTATTCCTTGTGTCTGTGTGGCCCCTCTATTCCTCTATTACTCCTTTCCTTTGTGTTTATAAAGAAAAAGTATTTTCAAGATGGGTATACTAGGTTCTCTAGGGTCACAGAACTTATGGGCAGTCTCTATATAGTAAGGGAATTTATTATGATGACTTACAGTCTGTGGTCCAACTCCCCAACAATGGTCAGCAGCAGCCGTGAATGGAAGTCTAAGGATCTAGGAGTTGCTCAGTCCCCCAAGGCAAGCAGGTGAAGAAGAACAAATCTTCCTTCTTCCAATGTCCTTATGTAGAAGGTATGGCCCAGATTAAAGGTGTGTACCACCATGCCTGGATCTGGGACTTGTTTTGTCCCAGATGACCTTGAACTCAGAGATCTCCTTGCCTTAGTCTCCTGGGATTCATAGCCACTATGCCTCAAGATCTCCATGACAAGATCCAGCTCAGAAACTTGTATCTCCCAGCTTCAAGATCTGGATCACAGGTGAGCCTTTCAATTCTGGATTGTAGTTCATTCCAGATACAGTCAAGTTGACCACCAGGAATAGCCATTACAGTGTGATAATACATGCCTATAATCTCAGCACCCAGGAAGCAGAGGCAGGACAATGAGGAGATCAAGATTATCCTTGGCTACATAGGAAGCTTGAAGCTAGCCTGACCTTGTCTTTAAAAAAAAAAAAAAAAAAAAAAGTGAGGAGGATGAAGAGATGGTTTAGGGATAAAGAGCGATTGCTCCTCTTGAAAAGGACCCAAGTTTGACTTCTAGCACCCATGTCAGTTGTAGGACTGGACAGCTGACCCCTATGGGTACCAGCATTCACATGTACACACACAGACAGCTAACAATAGATCTTTTTTTTAAGTGAATGAAGAATATCATTTTAATTGCTTGTCTTGTATTAAAGGCTATCTGTGCTTCCTCTAACACTCATGGTGTCTGTGGGCTTGCCAGTGACTGGGCTGGCTCCAAACTCTATCTGGTCTCTAACTTGTCAGATCTCCCCTGGCTCCAACTGCATGGGTTTGGATTTTTCAGGAAGCAAACTGAGACAGATTTTAGTGCTCAGGATATTTTATTAGAGTGATCGTTGAAATCAACATCTGTGGAGGGGAGGGAGGGGAAGGAAACAGGATTGAGCAGAAGAGGTTGAAATGAGGGCAGACTGATGGCCTGAGCTAACCCTACCAGAGAGCCCTTAAACAGTAAGGCCCCACATCACCACCCTGTGCAGGGTGTGCGTCCCTGGCTCTATTTTTGCTGTGACTTATCAATGGATTTGGGCCACTGAGGAACGGTGTATCTCTCTGTAGAGGCAAGGTTGCAGGTTGCTCTCTGCAGATAAGACAAACTCTAAAGGAAATGATTGTGACAGCCATGTACAACCATAGTCCTGATAGCTCAAAGGAAGAGTTAGCCAGTGGTCTGAGTACCCACCACAGGGGTCAGGTCAGCAACTTATTCTCTAATTGTTCGGGTGAAAACTCATGTTTGGCTGGTAGCAAAACAGTGGAGTACTTAAGTGAAACCCATAGGGGGACAATTATTATGCTATGTGTGGTCAGTTTTTCCTTGTTTCTTTTTATATTTATGTACACGAGTGTTTTTATGCATATGTAAGTGTACTCTGTGTGCATCTGGTACAGGCAATATCAGATCCCCTGGAACTGTTGTTATGGATTGCTATGCTCTACCATGTGGGTGAGCCAAACCCTGGTCCTCTGCAGAAGCAGCAAGGGCTCTCACTGACAGAGCCATCTCTCCAGGGCCCCCGCCCCTTTACAGTGACAATCATTTGAACTCAGGACTTCTTGCATGCAAGGCAAATACTCTACTAGTGAGTCACACCCCAGCCTACTCTGTAAGTCCAAAATACCTGAAAAAAAAAAAAAGTTTTTCCTAAAAGAATACTGAGTGATTGAAGAAGCACAGGAAAGAGCCACCCACTGATGATGCTGAGATGATGAAAATCCATTTGGGTTTGCAATCCTGGCTCTCTTGTCTCAGTGGGAGACAAGCCTAAAAACAGCAAATGGCGGTTCATCTTTCCTATGGCAATAAAATATGTGAGTCTTAAGAATGGGGTGGGAGGGATGGCTGGGTGGTTAAGAGCACTGGCTGCTTATCCAGAGGACTTGGGTTCAATTCTTAGTTAGGGTTTCTATTGCTGTGATGAAACACTGTGGCCCAAAGGAACTTGAGGAAGAAGGGTCTTAGGCTTCCACAGTACTGTTCACCATCGAAGGAACTCAGGACAGGAACTCAAGCATGGCCAGAACTAGGCAGGAGCTGAAGCAGAGGCCATAGAGGGGCGCTGCTTACTGGTTTACTCCCCATGACCGGTTCAGTCTGCTTTCTTATAGAACCTAGGACCACCACCCACAATGGGCCCAGCATCAGTCACTAAGAAAATGTTCTACAGGCCTGCCTACAGCAACTCTAATTGATTCATTTTCTCAAATGAGGCTCCTCTTCTCCAGTGACCTGTCCTGTTGACATAAAATTAGTCAGCAAAGCTTCCCCACACCATGTGGTAGCTAACAACCATCTAGAAACTCACTTCCAAGGGATTCAACACCCTCTTCTGGCACTGCATGCACAGCTAGACAGGCAAGACACTCATAGATGTATTTAAGAACAAGGAATGGTGGGGCAAGAATGAGACATTGATGTCACTAGAGCTAGATGGGAGTGGGGACACTAATGTCACTACAGCTAGATAGGCCTTCAGGTGTGCCTCACCTCTGGGCATATCAGTCTTTCAACTTTCCACAGTGTTACTGTTCTTGGGTGGAAACAGAGCCCAGTGGAAAAAAAGCACTTGACAACCATGAGTGAGGTCTGGGTTTGTCCTCAGCACCACAAACGCTGTTTCCACTGGGTCTAGGGATGTAGGCCTGTAATTTCAGTTACTGAAGAAGGAGTAATCACAAGTTCAAGGCCTGACCAGGCTATAGAGGGAGTTCAAGGGCAGCCTGGGAAATGTATTAGATAACTTGTTTCAAAAGGAAAAGAGGGCTAGTGTACTTGTGTCATCCTTGCACTGGGAAGGTGAGGCAGGAGGATCTGAAGTTTGAGATTTATCAAGGCCATATAGTGAGATCCTGTCTCAAAAATAAAAAACCAACGGAAAACCTGCCACCACCCTCTCTTCTGGCAAAAATATAAAACTAATTTCTACCTCCTACCCTTTCTTTCTTTCCCTTCCTTGGCCATCATGGAACTCAGAGTGTGAAGATGAGTCTTTCTCAGCGTCCTCAGCCTAGGACTGAGTCACAGAGGGAGGAGGAAGGAGCCATTTTCTTCCTTGTCATTCTTTCCTGCCTTCTTGTCCAGCTAAGTCATTTTGCAAATGTTTCCTTCTCTTTCCCCTAAAGAATACTTAGCCTTCTGTCTTTGCTCCTGGAGTGGTATCTGTAATCCCCCAACAAAGGCTTCTAAACGTACAACAGATTTTTGCTTTGCTCAAATGAACCTAAGGCTAAACCATAGAGCATGAAAAGCTGCCTTTGTAGAAATGAACCTGTGATGGTGGTGCTGGATGCTGGGAACGCTTAGTGCAGTCACCCTGGCGTCACCCAGCACCCTTCTTCCCATCTTCCTGGCCCCATCCATCATGACCTTCCTTCTACGTCTCCTGGCTGAGAGCAAAAGGCATCTGTGCTTCCCAGGGAGCAGAAACTCACCTTCCTTCCAGGGAGAGGTGCAGGTAGATTGCTTGGCCCTTTGTCCCTGAGTAACAAGCTTGGGCATGTACGTGTCAGGCTGTGCTATTTCATCATGTCTTTGAGAAATAATTAAGTGCAAAACAATACACACACCACTTTAAAAATCAATTGATGCATTAAACACTGAAAACAACCACTTCCCAACTAAGTTACTCAAAGTTTGGAGAAAGTTGTTTTATTACCTGCCCTCTTCCATGGCTGAGTATCAAACTCAGGCCGAATGTATGTTACAGATGCTGGATCTCAGCTCTGGGAAAATGTTCTACCTTAGATAAAGCAAGCACTCACAGAGTAACTGTTGAATGCCTACAGGGAGTGGAGGGAGACCTGGCCAACTTCGGGAAGCCATGGTGGGAAGAATAGACTTCTGGCTGGAGACTTGAACACCCAGATGTTTCCAGGAGCTTTCCACAGAGTAGCTCATAAATACCTCAGAATGGCTCTGCAGGAGGAGAGAGCTGTCCTAAAATGGGGTGAGGCCACTTGCCTGAAGGCAATCAGTGAGGCCAATCCATAGGTTTGGTGAATGATGCTGGTGGTGTGAGGACACCAGATGGACACCAGCAGCTCCTGGGGCTTTCAGAGTACAGCTCTCCTGAATCAGGCTGTGGGAGGGCGTGAGACTGAGATAGCAGATGAGCTCGTGTAGCAAGTCGCTGAACTGAAAATGTCCTGAAGCTCTCTAGCAAGGTGATAAACTCCAACCCATGTATCTAAGCTGAAGAAAAGGGAAACTTCACAAAAATGTGCAAGCAGATGCAGGACAGCAAAGCTGAATCATTCCGGCAGTTAGTGTGAAGTGTGCTAAGACGAGCTGGAAGCATGCTTCGTCCCAAGAAAGCCTGAGTTAATACTGTTTGCTGAATACAACAGCCTCCATACTAACAAAGCAGAGTACACAGCTGTAATGGCTACTCTGGTGGTCAACTTGACTGTATCTGAAATGAACAATCCAGAATTGAAAGGCTCACCTGTGATCCAGATCTTGAAGCTGGGAGATACAAGTTTCTGAGCTGGATCTTGGCATGGAGATCTTGAGGCATAGTGGCTATGAATCCCAGGAGACTAAGGCAAGGAGATCTCTGAGTTCAAGGTTGTCTGGGACAAAATAAGTCCAGATCCAGGCATGGTGGTACATACCTTTAATCTGGGCCACACCTTCTTTTGTTTGTTTGTTTGTTTTTGTTGTGTTTGTTTTCTGTTTTGTTTTGAATCATAGTTGTCTTGTGATAGCTGGGCGTCTGACTATTTCTGTAGACAGGCTGGCCCAAACTCAGAATCTCTGTTCAAGTGCTGGGAAAAATGTCCCACCACTGCTGGCCCAGGGCCAACCTTCTACATAAGGACATTGGAAGAAGGAAGATTGTTCTTCTGCTTGCCTTGGGGGACTGAGCAACTCCTAGATCCTTAGACTTCCATTCAGGCTGCTGCTGACCATTGTTGGGGAGTTGGACCACAGACTGTAAGTCATCATAATAAATTCCCTTACTATATAGAGACTACCCTAAGTTCTGTGACTCTAGAGAACCCTGACTAATACAACAGCTGAAAGCATTATTTTGTTTAAGAGTAAAGAAGCAATATTAAGAAGCATCATTGAATTTTTCTTAAAGAAACCTTAAAAAGAAGGTCTAACAGATTCACCAGGGCTATAAAATAGTTATGCAGATCCCCACCACAGTTCAGATGGTGTCATAGTAAGGGTTTCACTGCTGTGAACAGACATCATGATCAAGGAAAGTCTTATAAAGGACAACATTGGGGCTGGCTTACAAGTTCAGAGGTTCAGTCAATTATCAAGGTGGGAAGCATAGCAGCATTTAGGCAGGCATGGTGCAGGCAGAGCTGAGAGTTCTACTCTTCATTTAAAGGCTGCTAGTGGAAGACTTCCAGGCAGCTAAGGTGAGTCTCTCAAGCCACACACACAGATACACCTACTCCAACAAGACCACACCTTCTATTCGTGCCACTCCCTAGGTCAAGCATATACAAACCATCACAGATTGAGAATGGTCCCGAGGTTCACGTGCTGTGAGCTTTTGGAAGGTGCCTAGACTATGAGGGTTCTGATGTCAACACAAGGCTACCCACAGAGGGAGCAAAATTAGATGGTGCTGTCATGTGTGGTGTGCTAGAAACTTCACAAATGAGGGCTAATTAGGATGAGTAGGCCACTGTGATAGAAGTGTCACTATAAGATCTGTCTTATTTCTTGCTTCTTCATTCTGTCTCTCAAAGCCCAGATGACCATGGAACCTTAGAAACCATAGCCAAAATAACTCACCATGATTTATTTCAGGCACTGTGTTACAACCATGGAAAACTGACAAAGGGCTGGCAAATGGTTCTGTGGTAAAACCATTGCTGCCAAGGCCCTAAGTTTGGGTCATAGCTGACAACTACAAATTCATAAACAATTTTTAACACTTACTGAAAGCCTACACCAGAGTCACAATGAGTCAAACCCAGAGTTTTATTCATACAGCCAGAGAATACCAGATGGGCTGAATCTTGGGTCCGGCTCAGCAAAGTCATCTTTAAGGGTCCCCACCACCACCCGCATCCCCAGACAGGGTTTCTCTGTGTAGCTCTGGCAGTCCTGGAACTCACTCCGTAGACCAGGCTGGCCTTGCACTCAGAGATGCATCTGCCTCTGACAGGATTAAAGGTGTGTACCACCACTGTTGGCTATCTCTGAGCTCTTAATTACCATCTGTTTAGTCAACCATAGTGTGGCCAGCACTAGTCACCAGAGATCATCCTCGGCCTAGGTAGAATCAAGTTCTTTCAGCTGTAACTCTGGAGGGCTGAACTCTTCCCAGGGGACAGAATAAAGTTATCACTGTTAGTAACTTTGTGTTCAATGTGTTTGCCCCAGTCTTAACACCCTTCTAGATGGTGCTGGCTTTCCTGAGCTTGGAAGACACAGTCTTTACTTGTGACTGGGATGAGTTCCTAGGAGGTTTCTAATTTGTGTCTCTCACAGCCACCATGTTATAAATACCAACTGGGTTCCTCCTCCCCACCTAATCCTCAGCATAATAAAGCCTAAGGAGTTTACACAGGAAGTGTGGTTCAGGTGGAACAGCTGGCTCAGGTGGCCATGGGTCCAGAGCTAGTCTTTTGACTTGCTCAGGAAGTGAGGGACTGCCAATTGGGTGGGTTGTCTTTCTTTGACCCACTTCTTCAGGGGCTGGGGAGATACCAGGCTGGGAGCTGGGGAATGGTTTCCTAGCAATGTTGGTCAATTTCTGAAGATCTTTGTTCAAATAGCATAAGGAAGAAAGCTAAACTTGGATATGGTGGTCAGTGTTTACAATTAAAAAAAAAAGCTGACCAGGCAGTGGTGGCCCACGCCTTTAATCCCAGCCTTGGGAGGCAGAGGCAGGTGGATTTCTGAGTTTGAGGCCAGCCTGGGCTACAGAGTGAGTTCCAGGACAGCCAGGGCTACATAGAGAAACCCTGTCTCGAAAAAACTAAAAAAAAAAAAAAAAAAAAAGCTGTGAAGGCACTAAAACATAAGGCTCCTTTCTTCTCAGTTTGTTAATGTGAGTCTAGAGAAAGAAGATTTAATTATTTTTTTAAGAATTATTTATTTATGTTATCGAGTATACTGTCGCTGTAGTCAGACACACCAGAAGAGGGTACCAGATTCTATTACAGATGTTTGTGAGCCAATTGCTGGGAATTGAACTCAGATCCTCTGGAAAAGCAGTCAGTGCTCTTAACACTGAGCCATCTCTCCAGTCCCTGCTTTATTTTTATCTGTAGGAAATTAACTCTACATGGAAATCTAAGCACTTATCCTTTCCATGTGCTTATCAATATGACAATTTCTGTCTCATAGTTCAAACTTTTACATTTTGTTCTGATCAGGGTAGTGGAAAGCTACACAAAACTTACTCACCCCATATTGTCTTGCCTCTTGATAACACACTCTACCAAGAGTCTCCGGAGCTAAAGTAGTGGGGGAACTGGTTAAAGGTGTAATGCCGACAGCTATTTGGCTAATACCGGAAACAAGAGCCACCATGACAGTGTACTTCAGCCTTGTGTGTCTCAGAGCATGTTGGTTGCTTATTTGTGTTTCAAGTTCTGGTTCTACTGGAAAACCGTGGCCTCTGGGACATGCAAGCTCCCTCCTCAGTCAGCGGCAGATAGCACACTTCCCTTGGACTTAACAGCCATGAAGGCTTCTGTCTCCTCTGCTCAGTCTATGCTCCTTGATTCACCTGACTTCAAAACAGGAATGACTAGGAAAGTCACAAGGCAGAGTATTACCTCAGGCGTGTGGCTTTTCTGAGCATCCGTCCTTACCAGAATAAGGAACGCTGGGCAGAAACAATAGATTCTCCTGTCCTTTCAGGGTCCTCTGTCTTCTGCTTATCAATCTGCCTTCCCATTGATGTCATTAATGTCAGCCCTTTCAGTTCAAAGAACTAGGTGTGTGCCCAGGCAGTAGGGAGCCCAGCAGCAGAGAAACTGCCAAGCATTCAGAAGCCTTGGGTTCTATGGTCTTCATCACACTGTCATCATCACCATCATCATCCATAATTAGCTGTATCACCTAAATTCTTTGCTTGATGTCATTAGCATGACTAATGTCTAAAACAGTTGGCAAGGCAACCAAAGCTACCTGCCACCAACTCTCTCAGGCCTCTTGTCCTTGAGCTTTCCAGTGTGGTCTGCAGGCTCAGGCCTTCTTACATCTGTTCTTTCATTTGGGAATGTCTTTTGTCCTGCCACTACTTGACCAGGTTGAGCCAGGCAAAGCCCTCTCTCTCAGTTGAGCTTTCCCTGAGGTCCCAAGATCTTAGTTAACTGGTCGGTCTATCACAGCTCAACTTGTACAGGCAGTTCATCACATCCCAGAAAATGCTCAGATTCTGCCACCTTCAGCCTCTCCTACATACTTCCACAACTTTCAAACTCTCCTAGCAAAATGAGCAAAACCCAAATTCATTTCACACCGTGATCCAATGCCTTATATTTCTGAAGAAGCCGAGGGCTAGTGCCGGCCTCAGCACTTCCCTAGAAGCCGAGCAGCTGGCACTCACCTCGGCACTTCCCCCTTCCCCCATGCACACAGAAGTACCCCCCCCCCACGCCAAGAGCCCACAAATCCTCATTCCAATAGCAACTCCCTAAGTGTGAACCCCCTCTCCCTGGAACTACAGTATCAGCCTGAGAACAGATAAGCAGATGCAGCTTTCAGCCTCCATGAGCTGGCACCCTCTCTGATGGATGTCAGGCATTCCCCAACACAGGTGGCTTATGGCCTTGGGAGAACCAAAAACCACACATCCTTAGAGAGAAATCAATCCAGTTAAGTGTTCCCAAGCAGCTGTGACCAGTTTGTAAAAACACTTAACCCTGATAACACCATAAAAGCCAAAAGAACTCCCTCCCCAATCTTGCTACCCTGCCAGCTCACCCTGTCCACTGCCCAAACAGGTGAAATTATAGCTTTCCTTATCCACTGTATAACCCTGAAGCCTTCATGTAACCTGCTTGTATATATTCCCTAAACCCCTAGATGCGGGGCTGCGACTTTGCTCCGTGCAATTTGCGGTCCAAACCTGGGTTTGAATTGAAGGCTCTTATGTTTCTCTACAGCGGTTATGAGATTCTTTGAGATCTCTTGGAGACCCCGAGACCTGGGCATAACATATCAATGCTGTGTTCTTCATTTTAACAGGTCTGAAATGAAAACAAGTATGAGACGTTTTGATAAGATTTTATTGCTTTTTTGAGGCAGGGTCTTACCCTATAGCGCTGGCTGTTCAAAACTCACTCTGTAGACCAGACTGGTCTTTAACGCAGAGATCTTGCCTCCCACATGCTGGGAATAAAGGACTGTACCACTACCACCTGGTGAGAAAAATTTATGTACATGGGTATTTTGTCTGCATGTCTGTCTGTACAGTACCTGTCTGTGCGCCTGAGGAGGGTGCTGGACCCCTTGGAAATAGAGCTATAGATGGCTGTGAGTGTCATTTGGGCGTTGGGAATTGAGTCTGCTTTTACCATTGAGCCACCTCTAGTCCCAAGCCCTGGTTTTATCATTCTTAGTACTACATAAAACAGTGGCATGGCTTGTATCTGGTGGCATTTTGATTTGCTGAAACGTAGCACAAAGCCGTAAGCTTCCTCGTAACCCTTCTTGTTTATAGGGGATGTTCTCTTATTCAGGTTCTTGTTCTTCTGGTAATGAAACTTGTTGGTCACGATCCACAAAAATGATTTGCCTATTTATTAAATGATTGTCAGATGTAGTTTCAAAAACTACTTAGAGAAACTGGGTGTGGAGCACTGGGGAGACTGAGGTAGGATGATCATAAATTTGAGGCCAGTTGTGGGTGGCTGCAGACATGTGTCTCAAAACAACCCCCTTTAAAATAAACCAAACCTCAGGGGAACTGGACTCCACTCATGTTTACACTCATACAATAGGATTAAAAACAGCCTAGCTGTATTACCATGAGCACAATTCAGCAGTGCATACCAACATGACCTTTTTTCTAAGAATTCCTTGACAATTTCACACATGTATATATAATAAAATGGTCATTTTCACTCCCCACTACTGTCTCTCATTCTTTGCTTGATTGCCTGCCTGCTTTGGAACCTCAAGGGTCGACCTCACCTCAAGATTCTCCTGTCTCAGCCTGCAGAATGCCGTGATGACAAGCATTCACCACCACACCTGGTTTGTACGCATGACTAACTTCAAGAAATTCTCATCCAGGAAGATGAATTTGCAAATACCTTATCACACTTTCAGGCAGGGACTTCCTCAAAGCCTATTTTTGCAAAGAATACATAAGTAACCAAACTCAAAAGGGTAAACAGCCACCTCTTCAGCAGGGTTCCTGGGTTCATCCAACATTTAACTCTCCTAGACTTCTTTCAAAACTCTCCCTCTTCCCATCCTAAACTGTTGCACCACTCAGTCCCAGTCAAGTTCCCTCAATGAAAGAACTGCCATAAACCAAATCCCCAAAATCTTGTAACTAGCTCACCTCTGACCTCTCATTTTAAGATACCACAAAGACTTAACATCGTGGACTCCCTTGACTGCTATAAAACAATATGGCTGGCTTTGGAAGTCAGGGGAGATACATCATAAACTACTGCTTGCTATTTATTTGTCCTCCCCCGGGTGTCCAGACACTAGAGGAAGGGCAGTCTGAGAGTCCATCCAGAGGAACAGGAGGGAGGACATCACAGTGCTGGCTGCACTCACAGCTGTAAATCTTGCTTTCTACTGGCATTACTGGACTTCTCCTGGTATTCAGATGGTATCGCTTTAAATATAATAGAGCTGGGCTCAGCAGCCTAAGCCTATAATCCAAGCTCTGGGGAAGCTAAGGCAGGGAGATTAGGTGTGCTAGGGCAGGGGGTTATATAGAGATGCTGTCTCACAAAGCATATATTTTAATGTATCTCTGTGTTAGAAAACATCGAAGTTCTCTCAAGTTCTTAACTTCAAGTGACTGTGTCATCTCTGAAGGGGTTTGCTGCATACAGTGGATAATTATCACTGATAAAAAGGGCTAACCAAATCTCTAATTTCTTTTCTGTTTTGTTGTCTGTTTTGTTTCTTGTTTTTCGAGACAGGGTTTCTCTGTGTAGTCCTGGCTATCCTGGAACTCACTCTGTAGACCAGGCTGGCCTCGAACTCAGAAATCCCCTGCCTCTGCCTCCCAAGTGCTGGGATTAAAGGCGTGCGCCACTACTGCCCGGCTTAATTTCTCTTCTTTTTGTGAGACAGAGTATCAGTAGTCTGGGTTGGCTTTGAATTCACTCTGCAGCCAAGGATTAACTGCATTTCCTGATCCTTCAGGTGGTCTCCAAGACAGGGATCACAAGGGGTAACCAACAAGAGGGGCCACCCCCCACCCCTTTTTGACAGGGTCTATTATATAGCCTAGGTGTCCTGGAACTATGTAGACTAAGTTGGTCTCGAATTCATAGAGAAACTCCTTCATATGCCATGCTCCCAGGCAAACCCTGGGTTTTTTTTTATATCTAATTTTCTAAATACTTAAATTTCACCTAACACTGGAAGGGCAGCTATCCACCTTTCTCGCCTGGTCCCAGCGATCTCAACATGCCAACCACTCTGCTGCCTGAGCCTTTGCTCACAGTTTTCTCAGGACTTATTCACCTCTTGGGTTACAGCGGATGCTTCTGGAAGCACCCGACCGGCCCCGGAGACCGATCCCAGGAGCCTCCCCAAAGCCACCCTGAGTTTATCCGCTCAGCAATCTGGCCTAGCACATTCGCCCTCGGCCTCTTTTCTTCCGAAAGCCTGGGACCTAGTTGCCGTTCAGAGGCTCGCCCTGCCAGGTCACTTGGTACGACACCCTGGGCGGTGGTTCAGCTGAGGCCGGGGTGTACCCTCCAGCAGGCCGCGTGCAGTTCAGACCGCCCCCGCGGCGCGCGCAGTCACGGGCGTTGGAAATTCCGGCGCGTGCAGCTCCCGGCTGGCGGGGGCGGGGCCGCCGTGGAGTGAGCCTGTGACGTGGGGGGCGTGCCTCCGCGAGGCCCCGCCTCCTCTCCGCGCCCTCTCTGGCGGGTCGGGGTTACATGGCGGCGACTGCGGCAAAGCGAGAGCCTCGGAAACGCCGCTGCCGCCAGCACAGCCGGAGACCTGAGCCGACCTTGGGGGCTGTCCGCGGGCCCTGCACTCTCTCGATGAGTCGGAGAAGTCCCGTGAGTGTGTATGTGTGTGTGGCCGTGTGCGGGCCGGTGCAGGAGGGAGCGGCGGAGGGCCCGGCGGCGGCGCTGGCTCCCGCGTCCATTGTGTGTGACCCTCCGGGCGGCCGCCGCTCAACAAAGGCGCTTTTGTTCCGTGTGCCCGCTCGGCCCCGGCGGCGCGGCCGGCTGCGAGGGCCGAGTCCCTGCGTGGGGCTGGCGGCGCGGCTAGCGCGCCCCTCCCACCCGGCACGCCCCTCGCCGGGCAGCCGGCCGCGGGCATAGCTAGCCGGCCCCGCCGCCTGCACCGGGCTGTGCTGCGCGGGTTCGAGTCCCCGCCGTCCCCGCCCGGCTCCGCGGGTTCGAGTCCCGCCAACGCACAGGCGAGGGCGGTGGTCCAGGAGCGCTTGAGGCGGTGGAGGCTTGCCTTTCTGGCTCGCTGCCTCTCTCAAGCTCTCCTGTCTCCTCCCCCGAGCCCGCCCGAGTGACTCGGCCTCAGCTGACTCTGGCCGGGCAAAGTCTCCGGCACGTTGCGTAGCGCTCTGCTTCTGCCCCAAGTCCGCCCAAGTTTGTGCCTGGCGGTCCACGAGGTGCCGGGGACCGGCCTGAGACAGGGCTCCTGACACCTTTCCGGACGTTAAGGTGTGATCCGGAAAAACACCCCGATGAAAACGTACGTTACCGGTTCCAGGCCTCCTCACTTGGAGCTTGTTATAATCGGACTTGGGAGTTGTGAAGAGTGGAGAGCTTTCGGCCGCCTTTTGTTCTTGCCTGGCGTGGGCTCTCCGGCTCAGGTGCTTTGGGGAAGCTGCGTGCAGCAGACTCCTTTAGATCGCTTTAGTGTTTTACCTTTCTTTGATTTGAAAGTAGGAAAGATCGAGCGAAGGAACCTGGTAAAAGGGGGAGTTAGGTCTCCTTACTGTATTTGAACAGTTCGTGTTCGTTGCTAGGAATCTGGAGACAGAATTAACTTTTTATGGATACAGATGATTGTCAGGGGGAGAATAAAAACATTCTCAGGCCATCAAACGAAGAGTAACTAGCTCCAGAATAATTTTCTAATTGTTGATTATTCTAGCGTGTCTATTTTGGTAAAATTCTGGGTTTTGACGTTCTGTCTCTTTAACGTTGGAGAACTGAGTTGGAAAGAATGATTTGAGTAGAGAAGAATGTAGGGTCTAATCAGGGTCCGGTCCTCAAAGGGTTTTTTGATCGTTGGTGAGACGGTCGCCGCCACGTAGTCCCAGTTAGGTTTTGAGAAACGATTCTCCTGCCTCGGCTTCCTGCTGTGTTTAACACGTGTGCACCATTACCCCAGCTTTAGCGTTTCTTAGAAATGACAGATTTTAGTGTCTGGAAATAATTTTGAATTGGGTGGAAGAAACATATCTTTAGCTTCTGGTTGTTAAAAACTTGTTTGTAAGGTGCTTTAACATATATGTTGTATTAGTTAATTTACATCATAAATGTTGCTTTATTGATGTCCCAATTAATAATTGTCATCTCGGAAGCTTGCCAGATTTGTCTTATCGCTTCAGTTTTACTGTTCGGGGAAAAAAAAGACCCTGGGAAAATGAAACATTGTTTAAAATCAGCTTTCTAAATGAGGATATTTTGGAATTTTAGTCATTTGCAGAAGAGGATTAAAGTAGCCTGCCCACTTTTTGCGATTAAAAAAGACTCGGGAGAGGATTGGCTTGAAGAACATTTAGTTTTGCAGTAGAAAAGGCAACGGTTTTAAAGAGAAGTGTAAGCGCCGAGAACGCTGCAGCATTTTACATAAGTTCCCGGAGGATGTGAGAACTCATAACTGACAAACTAGTAGGCTGCTGACTCAGGGGACCCTGTGAAAGGCCTGGGGTCCGGTGGGAGGAGGCACAGAAGTATGGCTGCAACTTTGGAGCTGGGCTGTGGTGACTCACCCTGCCCACTGCCGCCGCTACTACGTGGCTTTTTTTTTTTTTTTTAAATGATAGGCTGAAGTGTTTCTGTCCATATCAAAAATCTCTTTTCTCTGAAGGATAGGTTCAAAGAAAAAAAAAAAGTAATAGCTTCTTAAATTGCCTTTTAAAAGGATATCCAGTAACCTGCAGATACAATTGTGTAACACTTGTTGAGAGAAAAGATAAAGTCAGTTGCTGTTTAGTTGCTGAAACTAAGTGTTTGATACTACCAGGTCTTTGAGTGCTGGTAAGAGAGATTTGTTAGGAAGTTCCATATTGACTAGTTTTCATTGATTATCTAGAAGGTATTGGTTTAAGTGCTGTACAAATTCCACCAGAGTTTATTTAGTAGGAGCTGTTAAACATACTTTATGTGTTTCTGTATTTTAAAATTATTCTTATTGTATCATTATGGGTTTTGCCTGCATGCATGTCTATGCACTGTTTGACCGGTACCCCAGAAAGGCCTGAAGAAGACATTGGATCTCCTGGCACTGGGGTTTCAGAGGGTTGTAAGCTGCCATGTGGGTGCTAGGAATCAAACTTGGGTCCTCGGAAAGTGCAGCCAGTGTTTGTAAGTACTGAGCCATCCCTCCAGTCCGGTGAATTTTCTATTTTAATAAAGACAAATCGAAACAGGTGTTGTTACAAGCACTGTTTTTAGGGAGATAAACTGAATGAATAGTTCCAAATTTAGGACTTAAGCTGAAGCTTGGTGATACTAGATAGTGGACGTATTTCATGGACTGCACTTAACAAATTGGCTTAAACTAAGATTGAAGGAGGGCCGAGTTGGGATTGTGCTCATTTTTAAAGCCTCTGTTTATTAGGCAGAGCCCACCTGAGCTGTGAGTGAGGTGGTCTGATAAGGAGAGGGCCAGACCAGAAAGAACCATATAGTGGGTGAGTGAGACCTGCCCAAAAGATTTGGGGGGGGGGGAAGGAGATTGAAGATGACTGTTTCCTAAGTGAGGAAATATATAAAAATCTCCCTACTCATTTGTTATTTTCTCATTTCCTGAACAGTAAATATATTGTGGGTTTGAATTAAATCTTTGGAGACATTTTGAAATGGTATTACATGCTTTATACAAGCAATTTAAAAAAAAATTAATTCAGACTTACTATCTCTTACTAAAGGAAACACAAAGATACACATGTAAAAGGACTGAGATTTTCAAAGCATCACATGACTTAGAAGTTGAGCTTGTGGGCTTTTTAAATGCAGGTAATCAACGGTTGTAAGCAATCAGAAGTTAAAAGCAGGCGTTCTCTGAGGTATGGATTCCTGAGGTGAGGTGGGGAGCCCTCTCTCCACTGCTCTGTTCCTTATTTGCATTGCTCCTTTGAACCTTGTGTTACTTCAGGGCTCCTGTTAGACCAGGAAGAAGATCCCTGAGAGTCACTGCTCTGGCATTGCTGGCACTCCTCTGCCAGCCCTGCAGGCTGTTTTGTGGACTCTACACTATAACCTGCTTCCCAGTATCCAGGGTCTCTGTCAGTTTTATTGCTCAGTACTTAAGACTTTACAAATATAAAAACGACGTGACTGTACTCCATGGCTTCTTGCCAGGGAGCTGCTCATGTGCGTTGATGCTATTAAGGTGACAGTGGCTCCGGGGAATCCAGTTGGCTCTCTTCTCTCTGTGAATTGTGTGTCTGGAAAATATAGTGTGTCCTGATGAGGCACCCCTCCCACTTTTGTTTTGTTGAGACAGCTCCCTGCATAGCCCAGCCTTGCCACAAACGGATTATCCTCTGCTGTAGCCTCGTGAACTCACAGCCATGTGATTCCGAGCTTGCCTGCTAGAGTTTGATGTTTGCTCTGCTGTTTTGTATTTTTAAAGATTTATTGCTGGGTATGGGGGCACTGCACACCTTTACTCCTAGCATTTGGGTGGCAGAGGCAGGGGGATACCTGAGTTTAAGGCCAGCCTGATCTTGAAAACAACAACAAAAAATTCTTTCTTTTTTAAAATTTGCCTGTGCATGCTCCTGCCTGCACAGAGTGCCAGAGGAGGTCAGAAGAGGGCGTCAAATCCTCTGGGCCTGGAGTTATGTGCAATTGTAAGCCTCTCAAGTTGGGTGCTGACACACTCAAACTCTGGTCCTATGCAGTAGCAGCAAACACCTTAGTCACTGAGCCATCTCTCTAGCTACTTCTTTCTTTACTGTTTAAAAAGAGTGTGTCTGGTCTATGGCCATATCACCCTGACCTACACCTGATCTCGTCTGATCTTGGAAGCTAAGCAGGGTTGGGCATGGTTAGTACTTGGATGGGAGACCGCTGGGTGCTGTAGGCTTTTTTTTTTTGTTGTTGCTGGGCAGTGGTGGCACACGCCTTTAATCCCAGCACTTGGGAGGCAGAGGCAGGCGGATTTCTGAGTTTGAGGCGAGCCTGGTCTACAGAGTGAGTTCCAGGACAGCCAAAGATACACAGAGAAACCCTGTCTCGAAAAACAAAAACAAAAAACAAAAAAAAGTATGTCTGGAGAAGTATCTCTGGAGGAGGGAGGAAAGGAGAGAGAAAGAAAGAGAATAAAAGACAGGTTCTGAACGTTACTGGGCGTTACTGGGCTGGCTCTAAACTCCTTGACTCAGTGATTCTTCTGCTGCCTTAGGAGTAATGGTGATTTATAAAAGGTTTGTCTTTTAAACAAGTCAGCCCTTTAGAAATATTGAATGTTGATATAGTAAATGATTTGTCTTTTTGTTTCGTTGTCAACTTGACCTAAACTAGGTCATCTGGGAAGAGGGACCTCAGCTGAGACAATGCCTCCCTCAGATTGGCTTGTAGGCAAGTCTGTAGGGCATTTTCCTTCCTTCTTTCCTTCCTTTCTTTCTTTTTAAGATTTATTTATTAAATAAATACATAAGTATATAAATAATAAATAAATAAATACATAAATGTATGTGAGTACACTATAGGCACACTAGAAGAGGGCGTTGGATCCCATTACAGATGGTTGTGAGCCACCATGTGGTTGCTGTGAATTGAATTCAGGACCTCTGGAAGAGCAGACGGTGCTCTTAACTGCTGAGCTATCTCTCCAGCCCTGTAGGGCATTTTCTTGATTAATTAGTGTGGGAGGTCCCAGGAAGATATCTGAGTTGCAGGCCAGCCTGAGCTATACAGTGAGAGCCTGTCTTCAAACAAACAAAAACACCCGGAACAAACAAGAAAGAAAGCAGGCTCAGCAAGCCAATAAACAAGGTTTCTCCACGGTTTCTGTTTTAGTTCCTGCCTCCAGGATCCTGCTTTGAGTTTATGCCCTGACTTCCGTTTATGATAGATAGACTGAGCAGTAGGTGAAGTAAACTCCTCGGTCACTTGGTCATTTTTTTAGTCCACAGTGTTTATCACAGCAGTGGAAAGCAGTTTAGTATATCCAGTTTTTCCTTTGATTTTCATTTCAATTCGGTGGCTTAAAAGTTGTTAGAATGTGTAGAATGTTGGTCTGGTGAGATGGCTCCTCAGCAGGTGAGGTGCTTGGCCTGCAAGCCTGGTGACCTGAGCTGGAGCTCAGCAAGTCATGTGAAGGTAAAAGGGGAGAATTGATTCTCCAGTTGTCCCTGTGACGAGCATGGATCATAGATGGATCACAGACACAACAGTAACACACTGAACTTGAAAGGCTTTGGGAAGAACCTTAACATCCACTTCAAGGAAGCACGCCTCTGCAGCCATTGCACCACACATGCGAGTTGGAAAGGGAGTCATGGATGTTTTGCTCCAGATACATCATTTGACAGTTACGTAAACGGAGGCCCAGCGTGATCTAAGGCCACATCACTTGGAAGCTCCTTAAAGGTTCAGATGCTTGGCTCATCTAGATCCAGTGAATTAGAAGCTGCATGTTAGCATGCTTCTCAGTGATTCGAATGCATATCCAGTTAAAGGCTGTGCTCAGAGACGCATCAGCTGGTTAGTGACGGGGTTCAAAAACCCAGGTCTTGTGAGTTGTCCTTTCTCCTAGCCCTCCTGAAAAAAGTGAGTGTAAGTTGAGACTCCCAATCTCCTTGCTTCCTTCAGAGGTAACAGGCATGTACTTCTTACACTTGGTTTTGTGTGGTGCTGGAGATTGAGGCTGGGCTTCCTGTGGATTAGGCAAACATTACCAAATGAGCTGTATTCCTAGTCTAATTTAGACTTTTTTTTTTTATACTAAATTTGAAATTATCTAAGTCTCAGTTTGGTAATTTTTCCCTGCTTTATGTATAAATTGAAGTGATGGTAGATTTTTTTTTTTTTTTTCCTAACTTTATGCCGGGTTTTCTTTTAATTGCTGTTAGAAAGCAGTGCCAACCGTGTACACATATTTTTCTTTCTTTCTTTCTTTTTTTTTTTTTTCTAAAGAAAAACTCTGCAGTCAGGTCCTTTATTTCTCTTTTGTACACTAGGCCACGAATTCGTATGGAATGGGCTCCAGTAGCTCAGGCTCTTTCCCGTTAGTCCTCACAAAGTGTGCTTCTCTGGGTGGTGCAGGCTGGCGCTTCAGCTGAACCCAGGTGCCCTTCTCTTTGGCTTCCTTTTTCTTCTGATCGTTCTCCTTCACCCGCTTCAGGAAGCTGTCTCTGCTCTGCGAGTGCTTGATGTGCTCAATCCGCATATTGATCCTCTTGGCCAGAATCTTGCCCTTAACTTGCTTGTTTACAATGATGCCCACGGCATGCTGGGTGACATTGTAGACTCTTCCGGTTTTGCCGTGGTAACACTTATGGGGCATTCCTTTTTGAACAGTACCCATTCCCTTGATGTCTACAATATCACCCTTCTTGTAGATTCGCATGTATGTGGCCAAAGGAACAACTCCATGTTTCCTAAAAGGCCTAGAGAACATATACCGAGTGCCTCTCCTCTTTCCCTTTGTGTTTGTCATTTTGGCGAGTTAACTGGAAGATGGCTCTTTTTTTGATTTTCGAGACAGGGTTTCTCTCTATATCCCTGGCTGTCCTGGAACTCACTCTGTAGAGCAGGCTGGCCTCGAACTCAGAGATCCACCTGCCTCTGCCTCCCAAGTGCTGGGATCAAAGGCGTGCGCCACCACTGCCCGGGTGTATACACATTTTCTTCAGTTTCTCTTACTTGGATCAATCCCTAGTACCATAAAATCCAGTGAATGAACGAACGAACGAATGGGTCCTTCAGTGGAGTCAGCTGTACTTCAGTTACCTAGTCTCCACCTGTGGCTTACGGCTACCCTGTGGAACACTATAGTGCAGACCAACATTATGTCTTTCACGTTTTTCTCTGGTGACAGCCTTGTTTCTTGCAGGCTTCTGTTCATTCCTACTGATGATCAGTCCTCAGTTGTCAGTTCTTCCTGATACACACTGTTTCTTCCTCCTGATTGGCTTTAAGAGCTGTTCTCTCCCACCTTGATGATAAGGGAATGAACCTCTGAACCTGTAAGCCAGCCCCAGTTAAATGTTGTCCTTATAAAGACAAAAAAAAAAGAACTGTTCTCTATTTTTTGGTGTGTCACACTGGTTTGGTGTGAATTCTTCTGGGAGTTGGTGGGTTTTTTTAAATCTATTTTGGAAGTGTTCTGAGATGTGTTTGTAAAGTCCCATTAGTTTCCTGAAGTTTGGGCTTCTCTGCTTCCAGCCCAGCTTCTGGCTCTGCTGACTCCATGTTTCCTTGGCTCAGCTGTAGGAGACTCTGAACTTGTTCTTCTGAAGATGTGAAATCCTGGAGAGGTGGTTGTCTCTGCTTCATGTCTTGGCCCCTCTCTCAGTGGGCGGCTGCTTTGGAAATAGTGGGTTTAAAGGCCCCTTTTATGGCGGTGCTCTCCATATATGGGCCTGATTGGCCTCAGACTTGCGCAACTGTCCTTTCTGTGTCTCACTAAGTGCTGGGTTAGAGGTGAGTGGGCACCACACCTGACTTCCCCAGTCTGTGTACTCACTAAAGACCAATAGACAGAAAGGGCTAGAAAGAGAGATGTGTACTTTGTTTGGCCTCTGTGTTCACATGCAGCCATGAAACTGTTCCTTAGAAGTTTTGATTTCTCCTTAATCCTGAGGGTGGGAAATTATATTGCTAGGCACAAGAGCAGCATGGTGTCTTCGCTTAGGAAGGGCTTGACATTTTAATGAAAAAAAATTTTTTAAGATTTTTTGGGGGGTGGGCTGGAGAGATTGGTGCAGAGATTAAGAGCACTGACCGCTTTTCCAGAGGTCCTGAGTTCAATTCCCAGCAATCACATGGTGGCTTACAACCATCTGTAATACGATCTGATACCTTCTTCTGGTGTGTCTGAAGACAGCAACAGTGTAAAAAAAGATTTTTTTTTTTTTTTTTTAATGAATATGAGTGTTTTGCCTGAATGAGTGTGTGTGCCCACACTTGTGCCTGCTGACTGGAGGTCAGGGAGCATGCTGGATTCTGGGATTGTCAAGGATGGGATCAGTTTTCAGACTTGAGTGTTGGGCAAGGAAGGGCTCTACTGCAGAACCGTACACCGGCCCTGAACCACTGATCCTCCTGCCTGAGCCTCCTGAGTAGCTGGGAGCACTAGCTGGTTGAGTCAGCCCACTGATTCTGGACAGTTTTGTAAGGTCTGTACCAGGAGCAGGCTTAGCTCCAGGACAGCGGTGGTCAGTTTCACCTGTGGTTTGGGAAGGGCCTAGGTACCGGCTAGAATCACAGTGCCTGGAGGTCTGACAGACACGTGCTCTGGTGCTGCCTGGCTTGGCGTTCAGAGGCTGCGTCTGTGCTTACCTAGAGCACAGTTCCCTGACACAGTCTGTCCCTCCACCTCTACACAGGAAAGAGGGGGCATAACTAAGCTCAGGTGCTTTTGCTTCTGCACTCCCAAGGTTGAAACCAGCTGCATTTTCCTGTTGACAGGCTTTCATGTTCACAGTGGGGTGAGGCTCCTGAGGGAGTGCTTGGAAAGTGTGTCTTCACAGATAGTCTCCGGTGGCCAGGCTAGTCCTCCAATTCTAGAAAATTTGAGAATAGGGCTTATCTCCCTCAGATGGCTTATCACCTCACTGGATACGCTGTTTTTATTCATCTAGCACAGTTTATAGGGCACCTAGTACCTGCCAGATGTATGGTCGAAAATGCTAGTAAAACTGCTTAGTCTCAAATCTTTTTATTGAAAGCAGACAGCCACAATAGCAGAAGAGGGATGGTGTCTTGGGAGCGTGGAAGAGTAAAGGACTGAAGACTAACCGTGGGGAAAAGGAGAATGCTGTAAGAGAAGAGAAAGGAAGGGGAAGAGGCAGTGCTCAGACTCGGGGTCTCTGAGTCAGGACTGAACACAGGCTGTCTCTCCCCGGGACTTCGTAATGCCTGAAGACAGTGCTGGCACACGATGAGCCTTCAGGATTCTGTGTCTGACAGAATGACATGGATGGTTAGAAAATTGACTCTTAGACTCTTAGAACTGTTAATATCTTGATTCTCTGTGCTCTGGATCCTGTTGGGATTAACACTTCCACAACTCCTTTGGGTGTGTCTGTGAGATAGATGTGTGACCTGCTTAGGCCTGTCATAGGTCAATATGGGGATGACGGTAGAATGCTCATGTGAGACCTTTGGTGCACTGAGTGTCAGTGGTAAAGGTGGTGTCTTCACTAGCTTAGAGAAACAACTCTATTGGGCTTGTGACATAGAGTGAGTTGCCAAGTTTTGGGGGTTTATCTGGCCTATCCTGACTGATGGTAATCTGTAGACATCCAAAGGTATCTGAAGAATTGCTCAAATGTTCATGGTCCTGTGTTTGTTTCTATATTTCTTTAATCTTAGGTCAATGTGGCATTTTAGAAGCAAAGTCTTGTGGTGGTGCAGAGCTTTAATCCCAGCACTCAGTGAGTTCAAAGCCAGCCTGGTCCTTGTAGTGAGTTCCAGGCCAGCTGAGCTACATAATGAAGCTTTGTATTCCCTCAGTCCCCAATGAAGTCTTGGACAGGAAGATGATACATGATGGATAGAGGGTACCTGAGTGGTTACTGATACTACATGGAACAAGCCTGTTAGGCCTTGCTGTTTAAGTGTTAAGTCTCTCTCTAGCTTCCTGAGATGATTCACCAGTACTGGTTTATACCACTGGCCTCCTTAAGGTCCAGATCCTGAAAGTGCTTCAGGCCACTCAACCTGGAATGCCTGTGAGCAGGCAGCTAAGCTGTGGCCTTCTATGCCCTGGGAACTCAGTAACTGGAGAGTGTAAGGCATGATCGCAGACAAGGGTGAATTTGATAACGATATCATTGTGCCAGGCTTAGGAGACAAAGTAGATTGCAGCCCGTCCCTTCCCAAGGCAGCTGGCTGAGTTCCAGTTAACCCAGGCTGCTCTCTTGACTCGCTTAGAAGAGCAGGGTGGGGCAAGTGCCTTTCAGAGGCCGTCACTCTGAACAGGCTAGGTTAGGTGGATACTTTACCCTAAGAAGCTGCAACATGCTTGCAAGTTGTGTGTGTGTGTGTACACGTGTACCTTTAAGACTGTTGTTATAGCCTTTCTGGTACATGTCCAGTCCAGAGTTAGGACAGAAAATTCAGTTTCTATAGAGTAGGGGCATTACTCCCATCTTCCCCCCCCAAAAAAAAAGAACCCCAAATGAACAAAAAGCCAACAACCGAAAAAGCATTTCTCTAGGCGCTTACCTGAAGGAGAAATAGTTGGGTCTGAGGATGGTCCTTGCTCGTTCTGTCCTTTGTTTACACCATGTTGCTTTAATGTTCTTTTACTCTTACTCTTACATGGGTTGTTTTTGTTTCATTTTCTGGGACAGTCTCACTTTGTACCCCTAGCTGAACTTGAACTTGCTATTTAAAGGAGACTGGTTTTGAACTTAAAGGAGATCCACCTGCCTGTCTCCCAAGTGTTAGGATTACAAGTGCAAGCCATCATGTCCCCTTTTTTTTTTTTTCTCTCGAGACAGGGTTTCTCTGTGTAGTCCTGGCTGTCCTGGAACTCACTCTGTAGACCAGGCTGGCCTCGAACTCAGAAATCCTCCTGCCTCTGCCTCCCAAGTGCTGGGATTAAAGGCGTGCGCCACCACTGCCCAGCTGTGTCCCACTTTCTTATATACCATTTTAAACTTCTATCAATACTGTACCAATATTCTGTTTTTTTTTTTTTCCCTGTTTTTTCATTCCTTCTCAAACTTGATGCTAATGGAATATTAAAATATATGTTTAGGGTCTGGGGAGATGGCTGTGAGTAAAGTACTTGCTATGCAAGCATGAACTGAGTCCAGTCCTCAGCACCTATGTGAGAGCCAGCACAGTGCCACAGACGTGTGTGCAGCCCCGCAGCCCTACAGCCCTGCAGCCCCCGCACCCCGGTTTCTGCAGCTGGATTTCCCTGAGAGTCAGTGGTGTCCCCTGAGTGAGCTGCCCATTCTTGACCGGCTTCGAAGCGTGTTCTGCAAGTCCCATCCTGTGCTGCTAGACGGTGGCTAACGGATCTTGACACTTAGTTGATGGTGATGATTATACAATGTTCCGAAGAAAAGCATTATTGACATTTAACCTTTCAAATGAATTTTACTTGTAAAAAGTTCTATAAAAATATTAAGTTGCCCTGAGTTTCCCATACTGGTTGGCATTTTGTGGTGGGGTGGGGAGTGACGGGGGAGTTGTATGCATACCTGTTTGTGCAGAGGGATGCCTGCGTTCATGCAGAGGCCAGGAGATGGATGTTGGGCATCCTGCTCTGTCAGTTTTGACTTAAATCCCTGAAACGGGGTCCAGTAGTCCTCCTGATCTGCTGCCCACAACTCTGGGTTTAAGGCTTTTTTACATGGGGACTAGGATTTGAGCTTAGGTCCTGATGTTTGCACAGCCAGCCCTCTTAGCAACCTAAGTCATCTTCTCAGGTTCCCTGTTGCCATTTCTGAAATGCCAACTTGGTAAGCCTGTTCCAGAGAAATTCGGTGCTATGAGATCTGGGGAACTAACCACTTGACTAAATGTGGTGCACCAGGTGAATGGATAGAGGGACAGACAGAGTCTGAGAGACTTTTATTCCGTAGCCCAGGCTGGCCTGGAACTCCATGCAATCATTTAACACAGCCTCCTAGATTATAGGTGTGTCCCGCCATGCCTGCTGTAGCCCCGTGGAATGCCTCCGGCCCTGTCATTGTCCAGATGTGAAGTATTTTCCTCTGGTGGTGATTTCCCCTTCTTTGTTTCTACCTCAGGTTGTATCAAGTAAGATGGACGGTAGCTTTGACTGTGATTGTGGTGACTGGAGCCACCTGATCACTAAGAAGAGACGCCTGTCAGCCAACGTCACCAGGGCTTCCTGTTGAAACACAGCGGCGAGGAAGCGGAGGGAACTAGTGCTTCCCAGCGCCTTAGAATGCTGCTCAGGACCAGTCCAACACTGAATGTACCTGCACTGTGAGAGGATGTCCACGGAGGCCTGCCGGCGCATATTTATTCACAGTTTTGTCCCATGTTAAGTCGGTTAGCATAGTAAATCTGAGTGCATAGTATGTCATTTCATTCCGTTTGAGTTTCTTGAGTGTTTTCTTTAAATGTCTGCAGAGTTGCTGCCCGTCCTTGAACTATGAGCACTGCAATCTTCTTAATTCTCAGTATGAATAGAGATTTTTTGAGCTTTAAGTCTGAGGGGAACTCAGCGGGCCTGGTTGGCGTCTGCAATGAACATCGAGAAGCCATCGTGCTGTGGGAATGTGATTGTTTTTCTCCCTTTTTGAGAGATCTTTCCTTTTGATGCCAGTTTTTCTTCCTTGTTTACACAAGTTCAACAATTTGAAAGGAAAAGGCAATTGTAAGGGTTTCAAAATGGCAGAGAAATTTGAAAGTCTCATGAACATTCATGGCTTTGATCTGGCTCTAGGTACATGGACTTAAAACCATTGGGCTGTGGAGGCAATGGCTTGGTTTTTTTTTGCTGTAGACAATGACTGTGACAAAAGAGTAGCCATCAAGAAAATTGTCCTCACCGATCCCCAGAGTGTCAAACATGCTCTCCGTGAAATCAAAATTATTAGAAGACTTGACCACGAAACATTGTGAAAGTGTTTGAAATTCTTGGTCCCAGTGGAAGCCAGTTAACAGACGATGTGGGCTCTCTCACAGAGCTGAACAGCGTCTTACATTGTTCAGGAGTATATGGAGACAGACTTGGCGAATGTACTGGAACAGGGCCCTTTACTGGAAGAGCATGCCAGGCTCTTCATGTATCAGCTGCTACGTGGGCTCAAATACATCCACTCTGCAAACGTGCTGCACAGAGATCTCAAGCCAGCTAATCTTTTCATTAACACTGAAGACCTGGTGCTGAAGATAGGTGACTTTGGCCTGGCACGGATCATGGATCCTCATTATTCCCATAAGGTGCGTAGACGGCTCTCTGCACTCAGCCTCCAGACCGAGGCTGGGTCTTCCGATGCACGTCTGCTTTCGTTCACAAGCTCCAGGATTTGAATTGAAGGTGAAGTAGAATCCTAGTTAAATACAACTTCCCAAAGTGGATGGCCATGTGTTTGTAGTGAAGTTCTGAAATATACAACTTTTTTGGTTTGTGTTTGAGACTGGGTTTTGCCTTGTAATCAGGGTACCTTGGATTCTAGTGCATAGTCTAACTTAACCTCAAGCTCACTTGTCTTCAGCCTCCTAGTGAAATTTCAAGCATGTGGTGTTGTATAGTTATTATTGAAATTCTTTTTTTTTTTTTAAGATTTATTTATTTTATTTACTTGTTTTATGTTACAAGTATACCGTCACAGCCTTCGACACATCAGATCCCATTACAGATGGTTGTAATCACCATGGGTTGCTGGGAATTGAACTGAGGACCTCTAGAAAGCAGGCAGTACTCTTAACCACTAAGCCATCTCTCTAGCCCATAATTGAGATTCTTAATTATTTCAAAGTAGAATATATTTGTACGTTTGGGTCTGGTTTCCTATTTGAAGCTTCCCAAGTTTCAATTCTTTTGTCCTTTTGATGATGCTGAACTATTCTACATTGCACTATAGTTATACATTTATTTAAATGGAATCCAGTTTGAAATTTTAATTTGCATGAACAACTGCAATTAAAACAGCCAAAAAAGTCACTTCATAGCAACTTCTCTTTTTTTTTAACTTACTTTGATTTATATGAGTACACTGTAGCTGTCTTTCAGACACATCAGAAGAGGGCATCAGATCGTATTTGCAGATGGGTTGTGACCACCATGGTGTTGCTGGGAATTGAACTCAGGACCTCTGGAAAGAGCAGTCAGTGCTCTTAACCACTGAGCCATCTCTCCAGCCTGCAACTTCTCTTTTTAAGCAACTTTTTTTTTTTTTTTTCATGTAAGAACTAATAGTGTCTTCCAAGCAAACTCATAGCCTTTTGATTTTAAATTGGAGTCTTAGAATCTTGATGTAAAAAATAAAAGTAGGCTGGGCAAGGTTGTGCACACATTTTATTCCAATGTTCAGGAGGCAGAGACGGGTGGATTGATGTAAGTCAAGGCCAGTCTGGGCTTACACAGTGAGTTCCAGGCCAACTAGGATTGAGACTGTCTCAATAAAATAAGTAAAATATAAAAGTAGAACTGATTTGGTGACAAAGAGCCCCTGAAAATTATGTGGCATTCCCAAGCCATGTCTGAAACAAACAAGTCTTCATGCACGTTGTCTTACTGGATATCTTCTGTCCATTCAAAAAAGGGAGTGGGGCCGGTGAGATGGCTCAGCAGAAAGACCCTTGCAGCTAGCCTGATAATCCAGTTCCCTGGAACCCACATGGAGAGAATGGATTCTTCCAAGCTGCTCTCTGACCTTGACACTTGCTCTGTGGTGTGTGACTGCTGGCTCTCCCTCCTCCCTCAGCCATACAGATTAATAAACAACCTTTACCATAGAGGTTGAGTCCCTGCAGAACACAGTGAGGGTGTGGACAAAGCACTAGAAGGAGCCACACCCAGTCCTTTACTCCACCCTGTGGATCACCTCGGCTGTGTCCTTAAGCAAGACCATCTTTCCAGTTCTCTGACCCACAGAGCAGTATCTGTTGGTGAGAGAATCCTATCTCCTTGTGATAACTAGGAGTGCTGTGTTTCTCTCTCCCACCTTTCCCTCTGACCAAAGCAAGCCTGCTCCTTAAAACTTGTAGTGAGACCTGTTTCTCTTCTGAAAAGTTGAACTTGGCCTAGACTTGTAATTAAGGCCTCAGGGTATATTTTTGTTCTGCATTTTTGTGACAGTCACCTTAGAGAATCGTACCTCTCAGGGAAAGTTGTGGCCTTTAGTAAGAGTCTTGAAAATGGGCTTAGAAATCAATAGTAGTAATTGAGAATTTTTGGGCTTTTTTGGAGCATGATTTTTTTTCCTCCTTTCTCTAAAGTAAAGGATATTGAAATCTTTTTGGTGTTTTTTTTCCAGGGTCATCTTTCTGAAGGATTGGTTACCAAATGGTACAGATCTCCCACGGCTTTTTACTTTCCCAATAATTATACTAAAGCCATTGACATGTGGGCTGCAGGGCTGCATCTTTGCTGAAATGCTGACTGGTAAAACCCTCTTTGCAGGTCAGTATTATATGGAAAAAGTGGATCAGCAGTCATGTTGTCTCTAAGGCGAGATTATATAAGATTTCAAAGAATTTATTACAGTCCTGGAATATTCAAATGCAAAGATAAAATGGTGTTTATATTACTAAGAAATGAGAACATTTATTCACATACTCATTCAACTGCTATCGTTTAGTTAGCACTCTGGTATTCTATTGCTTGCCAGTTTAGTTCTAAACTTTAGTGTTTTGTGGAGTCACACTCTTTGTTGGCGACCTGTATTAAGTCATATCTGATTCCCATTAGTCTTTTCTGGTAAACTTACTGTTGAATGGACAACAGGGGTGTCCTCACAGTGAGGAAGTTGTTAGCTCTTAAAGGAGCAAGGAAAAAGCCAAATGGTTTTAAGGAAATATACCTAATACACACAGGTTACTCCTTTAAAGTGAGTTTCAGCTGGAAATGTGGCTCTAGGTTGCAGTATTGATGGAGCCTCTGGTTCAAACCCCAGCACTGCAGAAAATTAAGTGTGTAGTTCAGTGTGTTTGTGGTATATTTATGGGGTTATATCTGATTTTAGGACGTCTTCATCCTTCTGAAGATAGCTGTTTCCAGTTCCCCAGCTCCTGCAGCCACTCAGCTACTTCTCTCTGTGGATTTCTGTTCTGGACATTTCATGTGGATGAAGCCATGTACTGGGCTTCTGTGACTGCTGCTTTCTTGTGGCAGTGTTTGGGTTTTCACTCTTTGGCTTTTGTAACAGCTCTGTGAGCATGTTTTCAGTTCTCGTGGGTACACACCCCAGGCATAGGTGACACATGGTAACTTCAGTTGAAGTTTTGAAGCCTAGACAGTTTTTTGAAAGCAGCTGTATGCTGTGTGTTCCTCAGTCTGCCGAGAAGAGTGCAGGCTCTACTCTCTGCACATCCTCACCAGCACTTTAAAGAATTGTGTGTCATCCTGGTATCTCCGTGTGCTTCCTTGCCTGACCTCTTGTTTGTTGGTTTTAGGATCCTACACCTGAGCTCAGGTTAGTTAGCCTTTGAACTCACGGAGTGTGAACTCATGAGCTCTCCTGCCTCAGCTTCCTGGCTGCTAGAATTACAGCTGTGAGCTACCATGCCCAGCCTCTTCTTATTGGCCTTTTAATATCTTCGTAGATATCCAGATCCTTGTTTACCTTTTAATTGGGTTGTTCTTTGTACTTAGGAGAATTCTTTACATACTGTGGACATGGAGTCTCTTATCGATATAATTTCTATTTTCTCCCATGCTGTGTGCAGCGTCTTCCTTTTAAGACAGTGTCTTTTGAAGCATGGAACATTTAGTTCTGATGAAGGCCGTTTTTTACATCTTTTGTGTTAACGTATCAGAGAAACTGCTCTCTACTTTAAGGTCACAATATTTTACTTCGGTGTTTTCTTTAAAGAATTTTATAGTTTTAGCTTGTTTTGTTTTTGTTTTTGTGACAGGGTTTCTGTGTGTAGCTTTGACTGTCTTAGAACTAACTCTGTAGACTAGGCTGGCCTTGAACTTACAGAGATTCACCTACCTCTGTCTCCCCAGTACTGGGATTGATGCTGTGCACCCTCTACATTTAGATCAGGATTTGTTTGGCTTGAATTGTGTGTGTGAAGTAAGGGCAGGCGTCCGATTTCATGTTTTGCTCGTGGATGTCTAGTTGTCTGAGTCCTTTGGTGAAAAGGTTTTTTATTTACAAATTGCATACTAAGATACCTTTGTATAAGGGGAAAAAAGATTTGATCATAAACATGAACCACCTTGTGATCTTTTCTCAGCCTTATCTTATGCTTTAAAGCAGGTCACCAAGGACACCCCAGACTCAGTGCAGAGAGGAAAGAGTAGGAAAGAATTTGAGGATGTATTTACTGCAGGAAAGGGCCGGCTGGTGGATGGTTTGTTTACACTGTGGTGATGTGCTTTCACTCAGGTGCACATGAACTTGAACAGATGCAGCTGATTTTGGAATCTATCCCTGTTGTGCATGAGGAAGATCGGCAGGAGCTCCTCAGCGTGATTCCAGTTTACATTAGAAACGACATGACTGAGCCACACAAACCGCTAACTCAGCTGCTTCCGGGGATTAGTCGAGAAGGTATTCCGACTTTGGAGTAACTGTAATGTCTCTGTGGAGGTTGTAGCTTGCTTTCGCCCCAAGTGTGTTCTTTTCCCAGAGTCTTAGGACTTGAGGTGGACCTACGCCTTTGACTTCAGCATGCCCTTTTGACCTGGCCCTTAGGCCATCATCCATTTCTTTGCTCTCCTGGAGTCTAGAAAACGTACCCATCCCCTGATTCTAACCTCATTTCCATTTATCTTCCCACATATTGTGGGTAAGCATATCAAATGACTAGCTCTGGATTAGCTGCAACGGAGTTCTGTCAGTGTTAGACACCAGGTATGCCTATGAATATGACTTATTTTCTTTTATGAGGCTGTATAGATGGCTTAGTGGTTAATAACAACATGAGCCCAGAGGACCTAGGTTCAATTCCAGTACCCACATGGTGGCTTCCAGCTGAGGCCTGATGTCTTTTCTTCTAACTGCCCTGGGCATCAGGCCTGCATGTCATATACACAAATATGCAGGCAGAACACTGGTACTTCAAAAAAGGGGAAGAAAAAAGTTAAGCCATATTCTAAAATAAAAGCAAACAACCACTTGTATCTTTAAAAATTGTCAGCTTTCATGATGTGAGTCCAGTAGATCAAACTCAGGTGTCTGGCGTGACAGTAAGCACCTTTACTCCCGAGCCATCCCACTGGCCTAAATTTACATATGAGAAGAATTGAGTCAGGGGAGGGCAGAAGAGCAAAATGTACGCAACAGTGTTTGACCATGTATTTATTAATCCGAATGAACAAACGTGAGGGTTTGTGCAGCAGTGCTGGGGTACATGGTGCTAGATGTGAGGGTTTGTGCAGTATTGGGCATCGCAGAGACTCGGTGAGAACTGAAATTAACATCAACTATAAACATAGCTCATTTTCAGCACCCCAGAGTGATATGCTTGTTTAAAAGTCTAACTTCTGTAGGTTTCTGTAATACGGCTACTTTTTTTTGAGAAAAGGAAAAAACATCTTAGATCTGAGTTTGGCTCAGTGATAGACATCTTGCCTAGCATGCCCGGGCCTTCTGCATCAGGCTGAGACTGAGTGTGTGCACTTTTGTAAATGCACACATGATAGACACATCAAGGCGTCAGAATTATGTAATCAGAGATGTTAGTGGTTGGGGCTGGGGTGTCGGCCAGTGATGGAGAGCTTGCGTGGTGTGCACCAGGCTCTGGGCCCAGTCCTCAGCACTGACAGCCAAGCTTCGAGCCCCTTCGTCTCTCATGCATCCAGTTCCTTTATCATCCGCTCCTGCTGTTGAGTGTGCTTGAAGTCTGTGGTATCAAAGCGTGGGAAGTGGCAAGTATTATGAAAATGGGCACCATTTTTTTTTTCTGACGTGCTCAGAAGGAGTAAATGCACCGCTAAGAGGGGACATCTGTGTTTAATGTCAGCAGGCTTCCCCTTCGGTGGTTACCACAGATTTCTAACCAGGCTTGGACTGTTTTCACAGCTTGAGTTCTGTGTGAGCTCTCATGTTCTCAGCCTTGTCACAGCATCTCTGTCTGCTAGAATACACACACACTCACTCAGGAGCACCTCTGAAAACACACGGTTAAATGACAAACGGGGGAGGTGTATGTTTAAAACTATCCAGGTTGAGCCCTATGAAATTGCTTGACCATTTTTTACTGATAAAAAGAGCAATTTCATAGGGCTCAACATAATACTATGGCCAGTTATAAAGACAGGGGCAATATGAGATTACTTTTCTTTTAAATCTTAATTTTATTTCTGTAGCAAAAATTAGCATACAAGAAAAAAATTAGCACTGGGCGGTGGTGGTGGGCACGCCTTTAATCCCAGCACTTGGGAGGCAGAGGCAGGCGGATTTCTGAGTTTGAGGCCAGCCTGGTCTACAGAGTGAGTTCCAGGACAGCCAAGGCTTTAACAGAGAAACCCCGTCTCGAAAAAAACAAAAAAAAAAAAAAAAAAAAGAAAAGAAAAAAATTAGCATACCTTTTAATAGTAGAGTCTACTTTTTCTTATGAATTGTTTGCTGTGGTGCTCTGTGTTCTGTGATAAGAAGTGGGAGATACTTCTTCGCTTGAGAGAAGGTCTCACTTTGTGACCCTCCTGGTCTCAAACACACTGTCTAGATTTGGCTGGCAGTGATGGCCTTGTACTTGGAGATGTGACTTCCTCTGTCTCCTGAGTGCTGGGATTAAAGATGTGCCACCAACCTGGGCAGTTGGAGTTTGAGATCTGCCTGGTCTACAAAGTGAGTTCTAGGACAGCCAGGGCTACACACTGCACAGAGAAACACTGTGTGGAAAAGGCACACACACAAAAAAAAGTGCACCGTCCCCCGGGCCCAGCTAGACACATTGTATTAAATGAGCCTGGAGTTGTCAGTGTTGAGGTGAACCTCTCCTCCTTCCCTCAGCACTGGATTTCCTGGAACAGATCCTGACCTTCAGCCCTATGGACCGGCTGACAGCCGAGGAAGCGCTTTCCCATCCTTACATGAGCATCTACTCTTTCCCAACGGATGAGCCGATTTCAAGCCATCCTTTCCACATAGAAGATGAAGTGGATGACATTTTGCTTATGGATGAAACACATAGTCACATTTATAACTGGGAGAGGTAAGTAAATTCATCCTAAGTCAGAAAAAAATAATTTATTGAAATTTTCAGGGTACTATATGTGGTGTGCTTTATAGATGTCTTAACATTTTAATAAATGATGCCTTTGGGGTTTATGTTAAGTTGCCATCTTTCTCTCTCTCTCTCTCTCTCTCTCTTTTCTCTCTCTTTCTCTCTCTCTTTCTTCCTTTCTCTCTCTCTCTCTCTCTCTTTCTTTCTTTGTTTTTCGAGACAGGGTTTCTCTGTGTAGCCCTGGCTGTCCTGGAACTCACTCTGTAGACCAGGCTGGCCTCAAACTCAGAAATCCGCCTGCCTCTGCCTCCCAAGTGCTGGGATTAAAGGCGTGCACCACCACTGCCCGGCTTTATTTATTTATTTTTAAAGATTTGTTTTATGTGTATGAATACACTGTAGTTGTCTTCAGACACACCAGAAGAGGGCATCGGATCACATTCAAGATGGTTGTGAGCCACCATGTGGTTGCTGGGAATTGAACTCAGGATATCTAGAAGAATAGTCAGTGCTCTTAACCGCTGAGCCATTTCTCCAGCCTGTCGCCATCTTTATTAAATAGCTTTTATGGAATTGAGCACTAGACACTAGTGAGGAAAAGGTGAGAACAGTGCTGTTTTAAGCTGTCATCTTGAAACCTGATTTTAAACTACTGATTTTATAAAGACATTCAAAGTTTTAAAAATTGTTTAATTGTATATATACCTAATAGTTTTCATCATGAGGATAAAACCCAGGGCTTTGTGATAAACAAGCACTTTATCCCCTGGATCTAGGTATCTCGACATAAAACTTACGTAAAAGCTTAGGATAGGTTCAGTGACAGGGCTTGTGTGGTCTGTGTGCTGTGAATTGATTGGGTGACATCCATTAAAGGGGTGCCCTCCGCAGCCTCCTTTTTGGTGTTTCTGAGTTTCAGGGGATGCTGAGCTGTTCGGTCCTGCTTGTAGTGGGGCGCTGCCTATCACAGTCTGCCAGGGTCAGAGTCTTCCGGGGAAGGGGTTGAGGACCAGTTCTCACATTTCTGTGTTTTGAAAGAAGAGAGATGATGACACCTGCCTGTGATACAGCTCTCAGGAAAGATCTGCCACCCTGGCTGCAGGGCAGTACCCCATCTTGTCAAGTTGTTTGTTTGCTCACCCCATTTTCTGTCCCCTAGATACAGTTCTGACAATTCCCAGATCCTTCCTGACCTGTATACTCTGGGATACTTGAGTCATAACCTCTCCTCTGGCTCATTCCTGTCCTCCAGCCTCAGTTGGGGTATCAGTCTGCTTCCCTTGGGTGTGGTCTGGTTGCCTTGCTGTGGTCTGTCAGTACGTAGAAAACAGCACACACACGCACACATGATGGAGTTCAGTCAGCATCCCCGGGCTCAGCTACCTTATCCGAGATGGGGAAAATCCTGCTCGCAGTTAGATGTGCCAGCCTCCTAGATGACTACCCGTGGATAAGAATAGAATAGAGAGTGAAGGGTGTTGAATGCGAGGTATCACCCCCTCTTGCTTAAGAACGGAGGACTGGAGTTCCTTTTGAAACTGTTGCTCTGTTGGCCATCATCAGATGGTAGCACAGCTTCCAGATGGAGATGATAAGTTCTGGTGGGAGGGACTGCTCCTGGCTTTCTCTCCTTTACCCCTTACAGACCCTGCATAGTACTTTTACTTAAAAGCACTCACTTGAGCAGGGTGTGGCAGTGTCTACCTCTAACCCAGTACTGGGAAGGTGAGGCAGAGCAAACACAAGTGTGAGGTCGGCTTGGCTATATCTTAACAACTTAGGCAGATGAAAGTACTCTGTATTTGCACAGAGCGCGCACTGCATTTGAAAGTGAAGTCATCACATGGAGTAATGCCTGTGTTTGCTTCAGGTACCATGATTGTCAGTTCTCAGAGCATGACTGGCCTATCCATAACAACTTTGATATCGATGAGGTTCAGCTTGACCCAAGAGCTCTGTCTGATGTCACCGATGAAGAAGAAGTTCAAGTTGATCCTCGAAAGTACTTGGATGGAGACCGAGAGAAGTATCTGGAGGATCCCGCCTTCGACACTAGCTATTCTGCAGAGCCTTGCTGGCAGTACTCAGATCACCACGAGAACAAGTACTGTGACCTGGAGTGTAGCCACACCTGTAACTACAAAACAAGGTCATCATCATATTTAGATAACCTGGTGTGGAGGGAGAGCGAGGTTAACCATTACTATGAGCCCAAGCTTATTATAGATCTTTCCAACTGGAAAGAGCAAAGTAAAGAAAAATCCGATAAGAGAGGCAAGTCCAAGTGTGAGAGGAACGGGTTGGTCAAGGCGCAGATCGCGCTAGAGGAAGCATCCCAGCAGCTGGCTGAGAGGGAGAGGGGCCAAGGCTTCGACTTTGACTCCTTCATCGCAGGGACCATTCAGCTCAGTGCCCAGCATGCGTCTGCTGACGTAGTTGACAAGTTAAACGACTTGAATAGCTCAGTGTCCCAGCTAGAATTGAAAAGCCTGATATCCAAGTCAGTCAGCCGAGAGAAGCAAGAAAAGGGAAGGGCTAACCTGGCCCAGCTGGAAGCCTTGTACCAGTCATCCTGGGACAGCCAGTTTGTGAGCAGCGGGGAGGAGTGCTTGCTCATCCGTCAGTTTTGCTGTGAGGTCAGGAAGGACGAGCACGTGGAGAAGGAGAGCACTTACACCAGCTATCTGGACAAGTTTTTTAGCAGGAAGGAAGATTCCGAAATGCTAGAAACTGAACCAGTCGAGGAAGGGAAGCGTGGGGAGAGAGGCCGTGAGGCAGGGCTTCTGAACAGCGGTGGGGAGCTCCTCCTGAGCAAGCAGCTAGAGTCCATAGGCAGCCCGCAGTTCCACAGTCCAGTGGGATCCCCACTCAAGTCCATCCAGGCCACGTTAACACCTTCCGCTATGAAATCTTCCCCTCAAATCCCTCACAAGACATACAGCAGCATTCTGAAACATCTGAACTAAACACTCAGCAGACATTTCTCTTTGTTCTTCATGAAATGTGTTGTGTCTTTTTTTATCACTAATGTTTTAAGTCTTTTTTTTTTTTTTTTTTTTTACTTGAATCAGAAGGTGTCATTAATTTGCAAGGATTTTTCTTGTTCTCAGTTTGTAAAACAGACTTTTTTCTACATGTGAGTTACTTTTCATTTGAACTGGCATGTCGTTTGCACACACACACACACACACACACACACACACACACACACAGAATAGAGCGAAACAATGCAGTGCAGGAGGAGACAAGATGTGCTAGGATGAATAGACATTCTCATAGACCAGTGACCTGCTTTACGGGAAACAAAACCTTGCCTTGAAACTTACACAGTGAGACTGTACATAATTGCATGAAAAGATCTATTTTTTCCTGAAACATTTTTCATTCATTAGTATTTTCAAGTTTTTCATACTGTACACATTTCTTAAGACACATGATACCAGCAGCAACTGAAAACGAATGCCGAATTTGGTACACATGTGTTATCTACCTCAAGGTAACAAAAGTATGTGGCGAAACATAACCCACCCATAGTGCTCCACGGCATATGCACTTCTGTCTAGCCAGCGTGTATCGTAGTAAACTATCGAGACTCGTTCACCATTTATAAATGTCCTGGTGTTCATTCTTTATAGTGAAGTGTTAAATACATCACATCTTATTTATTTTTAGCAAATCAGTATATTTTCTGTATTTAATTATAAAAGTTAACTTAGTTTTAAGTTTATTTGCAACTGCCCTTCTTTCCATTTGGCACTATGGTTTGTTGCCTGCCGAGCTGATCTGAGACGTCAGCTTGTCCTGAGGCTGTCCATGTACGTTAAGTAAAGTACTCACTGTGTATAGGAATCTGTATTTTGGAGGTGCTTGATCTATCTACAGAGAAAAATTAGGAATTTATTATAAAATGCTCCTAGAAGTCTTAATGGTGTTTATTTTTTAAAACCTTGTAATGTTAGCCTTGCGTGCATGGAAGTAATTAAGGTACATCACTCTTGTAGTTTAAACATTGTACATGATAGCCCCACCCCACCCCGTTTATACTGTATGTTTTTTATTGAATGATCTAGTCCCTATCCCTAGGCAAGCATGAATAAAATTAGGTTAAATGTAGCATGTCACTGCTCAGTCTTTTAGAGTTTGTTTTGTCTGTTTTATTTTGCTGAATCCTGTCTGTATCTTTGCTTATCCAGTTTGAAGGAAAAAGAAAAATAAAGATGGCCAGCAGGCGTGGCTCCTGTTTGACTCTTTAGAAGGAAAGTTATCCACCGGGTATGTCCAGTGATGGTGTGCTCTGTCCTGAGCACACACAGGTCCCTGGATGCTGTGGGCTGTGCCCCAGCTTGTATAGAAGACACGCTGAGTCAAAAGCTTACTCATTCATCCCAAGATACTGGCATAAAAGAGTGGTCTTTCTGTTCAAAACCTTCACACATTCAAATGGGATAAACCTTTATGTGCCTCAAAGCTGTTAAAACCTGGGGAAGCTTTGACTCTTGCAGAGAAAGCTGTATCTGCTCCTCAGTAGATCACCTCCTGAAGGCTGGACCTGGTGACACGTGTGCTGGCCCAGCATTCAGTAGGTGGCAGGGGATCAGGAGTGGAAGGCCAACCCGGCCTTCATGAGCATGGTTGTAAATAACATGCTCTCATCTGTGGGAAGCCAAGGTTAAACTTGCTCCTGAACTTATTTTATTAATGTTAACCTAGCATCAAGAGTGGTTGGCCTTTCATTAAAGATTAGACATTTTAAAGCCATCAAAGGAGGAGACAGAAAAGTACTTTGAAACTATATAAAACATGCTTTGTGGGGAGTTAGGATGGGTATTTCTTGTTCATTTTGTTCATCAGACAGGGTCTCAAGTAGGCTTGGCTGGCCTGGCCTTGACCTTCTAATGCTCCTGTCTGCTCACAAGGGTCGAGGTTACAGCCATGAGTCTGTGCCCATTTTAGGTGGTACTGAGGATTTAACCCAGACAGATGAGGCAGCTGCCATCTGAAGTACATACATTTAAAATGAGTTTTGTGCCTGGCAGTGGTGGCGCACGCCTTTAATCTCAGCACTTGGGAGGCAGAGGCAGGCGGATTTCTGAGTTCGAGGCCAGCCTGGTCTACAGAGTTCCAGGACAGCCAGAAATATACAGAGAAACCCTGTCTCAAAAAAAAAAAAAACAACCAAACAAACAAACAAACAAAAACCCAATAAATAAGTGTAAATGAGTTTTGTGATGCAAGGCATGGTGGTGAGCTTCTGCTACTCCTATTACTTGCAAAGCAGAATTGAGAGGATTGCCCCAAGGTCAGAGCCAGCTGGGTCTACACAGTGAGTTACAAGCTAGTGAGGTTACATGGGAAGATGGATCTTGAAAGACATACATGAGTCTGATATATAACATATAATTGGATTTTAAAAACCCATTTAGCCATTTAGTCAGGAATCTGAATTTATTGTTTTATACCTTGTATTTGTCTCACTTTCCCTATTTTGTTGCCTGCTTGTGTTCGCACGTGCATGTATTTATGTGCCTGTGTCTGTAGGCATTTTCTTTGCAGTTACCATAGGAATTAGATAAACATTCTTTTAAGCTGAAAGCAGCTTCGGCCATATGCAGAAACGACTTCACATCCATCCTTGTGGTAGCAAGAGTCAAAACTTTAACCTTTTAATTTTTTGATTATATGTATGTGGCTAGTTTTGCTTATGTCTGTGCCTGTCTACCACATGCATCCCTGGTGTTGAAGAAGCCAGAAAGTGCCAGATCCCCTGAAACGAGCTCCAGATGGTGGTGAGCACTGTTAATGCTGGAAATCAAACCTGGAGCCTCTGGAAGAGCACCCAGGGCTCTTAATTACTGAGCCTTCTCTCTAGCCTCTACCTTTTAATTCGTCGAGTGAGGATGTCACTCACTAAATAGCCCCACTGGCCTCACATGTGTGGTCCTGCTGTGTCAGCCTTCTAAGTGCAAGGGCTGCAGGCAGGTATCACCATAGCAGCCTTCAGACCAGTAATGTATAGGAAATATAAAAAGATATTTTATCTCCTAAACTGTCAGCTAGAGAGAGCTCAGGATTTAGGAGTACTACCTGCTCTTGCAGAGTATCCAGGTTCATTTTCTGCCTCCCATGGGGTAGCTCACAACAATCTATAACAATCAATTCCAGGGTGTCTGATGCCCAGTTCGGACCTTCAGAGGAACCTGCACTTTGTAGCATATATATACTCAGGCGTACACAAAGCTCACACACACAGATTTGGGGATTTTTGTTTGTTTGTTTGTTGTTTGTTTGTTTTTATACAAGTACATTGTAGCTGTCTTCAGACACACATCAGAAGAGGGCATGGGATCCCATTACAGATGGTTGTGAGCCACCATGTGGTTGCTGGGGATTGAACTCATGACCTCTGGAAGAGCAGTCAGTGCTTTTTAACTGCTGAGCCATCTCTCTCCAGGCCCCACAGTTTATGTTTTAAATTGAAGTTTTGGGGGCTGGAAAGATAGCTCAGCAGTTAGGAGCACTGTCTTCTGTTCTTCTAGGGGAGTGGGTTTGCTTCCCAGCACCCACTTTTCATGAGTCACAACAATTTTTTAACTCCAGTTTCAAAGGTCTAATGGTCTTTTCAGGCATGAGGCGTGCAAGAATTACACAGAAATACATGAAGGCAAAGCACTCATATATGAAGAAGTACAGCACAGCTTGAAATGGTTAGTGGTTTCCTATCCTGTGCTTCTTTTAGAAATGTAACAGCTCTGTGCTGGCAGTGCCTCATACAGCTTATTTCCCTAGTTCTTGGCTGCACCAAGAGGTGACAGTGATTGGCCTGTCCCATCTAGTTCTGTAAGTCCATGGTGATGAAATCGTCCAGAGATGTGGATTCTCAGAACACTTGTCATTAGGCAACGCATGACATGTAATTTGTACTGTGGCCCATTGTCTAAGGAATCAAAGAGGATCATGAGTCAAATGGTTTTTTAAAAGCAAAAATTAAAACTGTAGCAACTTAACTGTTGTTTCTGAGTTAAAAGCCTGTGCAGTACTACGCCTTAGTTGTTACTCTATTCAAAAGAACTTTTAACACAGATGCTATGGAGTACACTGGATTCCGGTCATCAGGCCAACTGAACTGTTGAATTCATTTCACCCCTTCAGTTCCCATTCACTATTAAAGCCAAAACCAACCTAGGCTCTCGCCCTATACAGACGTGTCAAGAACAGTAATTCATATCAGTCACTTCACCTGTTGGTTGGTGACCCACCTGTTCTATCATCCAGGTCCTAGTAGAGACTGCTAAACTTGGAACAAGGGGAGGTCTGAGTTCTGGATGACCTCATCACTACTGACTCTCCCAGTCACTTGCTTGCCAATCTTGTTGGACCCACATTCTTTGTTTGAGACAGGATCTATATAGCCTGTAAGAGCCTCCTGCTTGCTTGTTCTCTGTCTCTCTCTTTCTTTAGATTTATTTATTTATGTGAGTTCACTGTAACTGAACCACATACCAGAAGAGGGCATCAGACCCCATTGCAGATGGTTGTGAGCCACCATGTGGTTGCTGGGAGTTGAAGTCAGGACCTCTGGAAGAGCAGTCAGTGCTCTTAAATGCTGAGCCATCTCTCCAGCCCCAGCCTCCTGCTTTCTAAGTGCCAAGACTAGACATGTGCAGCACCATACCTAGCTCAAAGTTCTTTTTGAACGTGGAGATGCAAAGACCCTGTGCCTGCCAATCCAATCAACCCTGGGTGAACTGACCAGGACAGTGTGTTTTAGTTGTGATAGCACAAGCATCAGTCTCTGGACACAGCTTTCCAGTGACTCCCCTTTAAAGACACTGGACCTCACAGTCAAGTAACCATATGCCTTGAGGTCATCTAAAGCTATGTACTCTGTGTGCTGTCCTACTGTGTGCTCAGCCTGTTTCAGTCTAACCTGCCTATAGGAAAACAATATAACCAACCTTATATCTTGCACTTTTCATGTAGTCAGCTTTTAAACCTAAGCTAAGTGCATAAATCAGGATTTAAGGACTCAGGACCATGACCCCGACCCAGAATGGGGTGTGTATGTGTGTGTGTATGAATTATTTGCTGAAAACAGCCAGTAGGTTGAAAACTATTTTTGTTCTGTTTTGAGGCAGGATCTTTCTACATATTCCTGGATGTCCTGGAACTCACTATATAGACCAGGCCGGCCTCAAACTCAAGAGATCCACCCATCTCTGCCTCTCAAGTGCTGGGTTTAAGGATGTGTGCTACTACACTAGCAAGAGTAATTTTGGGACTGGAGATATGGCTCAGCAGCTAAGAGTACTCACTGCATTTCAAGAGACCCTGCTTCCAGCACCCGTGTCAGGCAGCTCCTAGCCACCTGTCACTCCAGCTTCAGGAATCAGCCTCTTCTGGCTTTCGTGAGCATTGCACACATGTGGCCTACACTCAAACATAAATACGTAATTTTAAGTTCTAAAAATGCTTACGTGTATGGGTATTTGGGCTGCATGTATGTGCCTCCTGAGGCCCCAAGTGGGCATTGGTCCCTGGAACTGAAGTGTCAGGGGGTTGTGCTTGCAAGTGAGTGCCTGGAATTGAACCTTGGCCCCAGCCAGCGTTCTTACCTACAATCTCTCCAGCCCCAGAAAGCAAATTTAAAATGGACATCTACTATAAATACTGGATTTAGATATCATGGATATAGGTTGATAATGTCTTTGTGGTTTTGAGTGTTATTTTGGGTTTAAGTAATTTCTCATAAAACTGTTAAAGATTTTTTTTTTTTAATTACTTTACATGTGAGTTTGCCTGCATGTGTTGTGTATATGTGCACCACATACACTCAGTGCCTTAGAGGCCGGAAGGGTAATTGGATCCATTATACTGAAATTACAGGTCATTGAGAGCAGACATGTTAGTGCTGGGAATTGAACTCAGCTTCTTTGGAAGAACTTTGAGTACTCTTAATCTCTGAGCCATCTCTCCAGCCCCCCACTTCCCATGTAGAAGGTATTTTGTTATTTTCCCATACCCTGTTTTCTGTGCTGTTCAATAAATACAGAGAAAAATCCATTTGTTAGGGACAGACAGACTTCAGACAGGCTCCAAAACTACTCCAAGAGGAAGACTTCATTGCTTTATGTGACATCACAGAAGCCCTGAACAGAGGTGTGCTCACAAGTTCTAAGGTGTCTGGGTCAGGCGAGACTCAGACCTTTTAAACACACTGGGAAGTTTTCTGTTTGACTTGCTGATTGATAAAAAGAAACAAAAGTAATGGGATCCAGAGGTTCGCTTGTCAAGCTTGAACATGTGGAGCTCCTTACTCACAGGCCTGAGGAAGTCTCCTTAAATAGGCCAGGAGTGGCTTTTGGGGTGTTCTCCCTGCATCTGGTAGTCATAGGATCCATCCCTAGGGGAAAAGGTGGGATTTCATCATCCACCTTGTCTGCTATGACGCATAGTTCTGCTATGATGCTCCATGGGGGTGCCTTTAAGCTCACCAAGCAGACGTGCCCATGTGCAAGTAGTTGTCAGCGCCCAGAGGGCCTCGTCTCTAGCATGCTGCTGCAGGCCGTCTTTAAACTCCATCCCAAGTTTCTTTTTCATGTCTAATTTAAACCACAGACTGATGTCTGTATATTTAGACTACCCCCCTGTGTTCACTGCTCCCATACCTGCCTTCCTTGAACCTCTGCACTAGCTCCAGCTGCAGCTGAGTGGTGCACTGGGCAGTGTTGACTGGTGCTTAAGTGTGCATGCTTCAGAGCAGAGTCCAGGCTAAGCCTCAAGCTTCATCCTGTGGCTTATCAGCTTTGTCCCTGCGTAGGCTGCTTAGTCATCCACGGGGCCATTAACACACAATTCACAGGTTACTGTCAGACTTACATAAGAACATTGAATACAGGCATTTAGTCTGATGCTTGGTATGTAGTATATGTTTAATTTTCACATAGATGAGTTTTGCATGCATGTTTGTCTATCGCATGTGTGCCTAGTGTCCAGAGGTCAGGAGAGGGTGTCAGAGGCCCTGGAACTAGAATTAACGACCATTGCTAGCCACCATTGGATGCTGGGATTCAACCCAGGTCCTCTGCAAGGTCTGTCAGGGCTTTTAACCTCTGAGCCACTATCCTAGAGCCAGATTTATCTTTGATTGTGTGTGACTGTGGGTGTGTACATGTTTCTGCAGTGCCCATGGAAGTCAGGAATATTGCATCCCCCTGGAGCTGGAGTTATGTGACAGCGATTAGCTTCTCAGTGTGGGTGGCTACTGGAAACTGAATTCAGGTTTTCTGCAAGAGCAGTACATGCTCTTCAGACCCCTGAACCCTCTTTCAAGTTCCCCTTACTAAGTTTTTATAGTACTTGTCCTATTTGAATTATTGTCCATTTGTTACTGGAGTTTAGGGTCAGTTTAGGCCCCGAGAATCTTCTAAAAGGGCAGGCTTAGCCATCTGCCTTCAAAGGGCTTGCTGAAGGACAAATTAATACTAAAAACCAGAAAGGGACAGATTTTGGAGAAAAAATTGAAGGTCCAGTGACCACTCAACCACCCTCCTCCCATATCTACTTTCTAGGTCCTAACATGAGATTCTGGCTTAAGTAAGGGGCTAGGCGTATAAACATATACAATAGTCTCATTAGGTGTTGTGATGGTTTGTATATGCCCAGGGAGTGGCACTGTTAGAAGGTGTGGCCCCGTTGGAGTAGGTGTGCCACTGTGGGTGTGGGCTATAAGACCTCATCCTAGCTGCCTGGAAGCCAGTATTCTGCTAGCAGCCTTCAGATGAAGGTGTAGAATTCTCAGCTCTGCCAGCACCATGCCTGCCTGGATGTTGCCATGCTCCTGCCTTGATGATAACAGACTGAACCTCTGAACCCTGTAAGCCAGCCCCAAATTAAATGTTGCCCTTTATAAGACTTGCCTTGGTCATGGTGTCTGTTCACAGCAGTAAAACCCTAACTAAGACAGAAGTGGTCCTATTCATTATCATTTCTTGGGCTCCAGTCTCTCTTTTAAGATAGTGGACAAGCTCTAACTCTGTTTCTAGGAGACAAACGCTGCTGTCCACCCTACTACCTCTCAGGCCAGTATTAGAGCTTTTCCTTCTAGCATGAGACAACTCTTGAATATTCCAGTTTTGGAGAGTTCATGTTTGATACACTGTGTGTGTGTGTCAGTGTGTGAGTGTGTGAGTGTGTGTGTGTGTGCGCAAATATATCTTTAGAAATCTGTCCTGCCAGGACTGTTAATTCTTCCCAGAGCAGACAGAAACTCTTTGACTATCCTTAGTAAGCAATCTTTCCACATTAGAACATCTTGTCTTGATGGTCGGGACCTTCTGCTGTAGCTCTCGGGTCATTTCCCATCCTTTCTCAATGACCCAGACACTTGCTTGAAACAGTTCCGTGTGGGCAGCCTTCTATCCCCAAAGGCCAGCCTGATTCACATCTACTTTCCGGGTTTGCCAAGAGCAGTCTGCTTTATCCCTAAATCCCAAACACACATATTCATCATGAAGCCAAAAGCCCTAGGGTCTGGAACCAAAGCCTCTCTTCTCTAGCTTTAGGTAAATATTATATTCCTTTTCTAGAAATCCATGCCTTATCCATCTGTGGTCCTTGTGGCATATAGGCAGAAGATCAGTCTCTCACCCCCTTCTTAGCTTTGGCCAAAGCGTAAGATGCTAGCCTGCCCTTAGGATTGTGACACACTCGATTGCCTGAGATTCA